>CM057159.1:1506102-1577558 GCA_029962745.1 Echinometra lucunter
TTAATAATATCATTATTATTATAATCATTATCACTATGGCTTTTAAGCATATTTTTGGGTATAAAACGAATGGCAATGACTCAACAAAGGATTGCACTTAAAATCTCTTGCACTTATTCACTTGCGTGTTGTAAAATGCGCTTAAAAACCTCCTCAGAAACCCCCCGCGGTTTCCCCCCTCATATTCAAACAAGCCTTAATTGGCTGCTGCCATGACGTATTCATTTTTGTACTCCTAAATGATGAAAGGGAAGGAATAAATTGAAGTACATGCCTTATCTCATCAAAGTCTAGGATAAATTATAGATGCATGAAGGGGGGGGGGGGGGTAAACAAAAGAACAAAAAATAAAAATTTCAATTTGCTGTAGAATTTCACAAAAATATGCAGAAAGCAGAAAAAAGCATTATAAATAGTTGTCATTCATAATATTGTCCAAAATAAGTCCTACACAGTTTCTCAAATATTGCAACCAGACATCTTGAAATGACACTCATCTTTGCGGAAACACAACCTAACAGGACACACACAACAAGTCTGTATAGTGAATAAGATGGTTAAGCACACATGTATAATATATTCTGATGTGGTCAGAAGGTTGACATTCACTGTAGCTCTTTTCAAGATGGTTCAAGAAACTTAAAATCAGTTGGAATGAAGAATTGCAGCAACATTCTCGTAGTCCAGTGCTTCTCAATCGTTTTTACCTCGAGGCCCACTTTGGCTATCAAAATTTTTTCAAGGCCCACCTTCATTTTTAAAAATAATTTGAGGCCCACCTCACAGAATCTCAATGAGAAAAAAGAAATCAGTAAAACATGACAAAAGAAAATAGGGAGCAAATATCTGTGGTAATTATCTGGACCACTACATTACCTAAATTACATTACAAATTCCAACGTACATGCATGGGTGCAATAAATGAAAGACTGATATAATACCTCCACCCCAAATGTATAATACAGAAATCTTTGAAAATTTTTAGCACATTACACTGATGATAATCCACAACTGTTGATGTTAATTTTAATATGTTTTATAAATTCAACTCAATTTGATGTTAACAGTAAAGCTGAATTCAAGAATTTTTTCCAAAATATTTTGGACTGACGTTGCGGCCCACCTGAGAAAGCTTCGTGGCCCACCGCTTCAGAAGCGCTGTCTTAGTCTTTGGATGTTGATGCAAGAATTAGAATACCACATCAAATCATATAAGAAACAAAAGGCAGCTTAGGAAAATACAACGGTGCAAAAAGATGTGTCTGGAACGCAAAGCGCAGAAATGCGAAATTAAAATGTCTGTTATGACATTGGAATGAAATTTTAGCCAAGATCATGCCACAGGAAGATTGTATATTGATTCACAAGGTCTACATGCTACCAATATAATCGTCAATCTGTGTTTCAAAAATATGATTTTCAACAATTTTGAGTTCTGGATGCATCTTTTCCCACCACTGCATTTTCCTAACCTACATATACCTAACACATAATTAAAAATCACTTACAGGCATTAAAATGCAAATAAGAATGATAAACTGTTATATATTTTAGATAAAAATTGTTATATAAAATGTAATGTTGTACTGCATTTCAACTGTCGCAAAATATTTGGGTATCATCTTTGGAATCTATTGCCATGGGTGAAATTCTTAGTAATACATGCACATCTCAACATTCAATTTAGTTACCTAAAATATATAGATGTGACATATTTCTTGAAAATAAAAGAATATTCAAACATATAACATAAAATGACATTTATTTGACTTCCCATAATGTTTTATAAAATGTGATAATCTGCATTTTCACTATACACTGGTAAACATCTAAGGAAAGTTTGAATATGACTATAAAACATTAATTAACAGATTTTGTATCATGCTGAAAACAATACAAAACAAAACAAAACAAAGTACATCACAGAAGAACATCACTATACCAAACTATAACTGCAAACTACCATAAAAATGAAAGAAAATGAATATTGCATTTATCACCGGGCCATTCTTCATAATTACACAATTACATTAAACCCTGTCTAATATGTAGGATCATTACTTGTATCAGCACAGACTATAATATGATCAATAATCTACAAACTGATTTCTCTCAAAATCTTTCTGCATTTTTTTTTTTTTTCACTTGCAAGTATTTCTCCATCTAAGCGACTTCTCTCAGTGTCTTTCTGGTTCTTTCTCACTGGTATCCCTGCATCTTTCAGGTGATCAAGCTTTCAAACTACACTTCTTATTGTAATTCTTATTTTCTTATTTACATATGATGTCTAGTAAAAAGAATGACCACCCCCAAACCTGCTACAATGCAATAAATGACATAAATGTATAATGCTACATATTTCTGTATCAAGAAACACACAGAGAAGTAAGTATCTTTTGGACCTTTGTTATATGCATCTACTCCTTTTCATCCGTCTTCCAATTCAATTACATAAAAAGTGGAATTTTGCTTTGTCCTAGCAGTTCTTGAGGTGGACTACCGTATCTTGTGTCAACAAAGCCTAACAGATGCTCTAAAATTTTGTCCTTTATCATAGCTCTTTCTACCTCCTTCTCTTCCTCTGTAAATTTCAGTCTTTTTTTCTAAATTTTCTAGTTCTCTTAAACCTCATCCCACTATTACTCCTTTTTCTTGAATGCTCCATCAGCTTCCAACTCCTCCACCTCCTCCTCCTCCTCTGTAAATTTCAGTCCCTCCTCTAAATCTTTAGTTCTCATAAACCTCATCCTACTATTGCTCCTTTTCACTGACTGTACCATCAGATTTCACCTCCTCCTCCTCCTCTTCCTGCCTAAATTTCAGTCTCTCTGCCAAGTCTTCTAGATCGATATCCTTGATGGTGAAGATGGAGGTTGTCTCACTCCACTTCTCCTTGTGAACCGTGACTGACCCAGGCAGCTCAATGACAAGAAACCTGATGGCGAGAAGAGGCAGTTCATGTTCCCTGAAGATCATATAACCTAACTGCTTCTTGCATCTTTGACATTGAATCTCCCGGGACACTGTCACATCTTTATACAGTTGCTTCTACTCCAGTAGCCTCTCTGTGATGATGCGATCCAGGAAGCGTTTCTCGACGACAATGTGATGCTGTCCGTTGATGCATCTGATGTCATCCGTGTAGCATGTAAATTGACGGCAATGCTTGCAGAGAAGCTTAATGACATCACTGTGGACCTTCTGACCAGATTTTTTCTTCTCGGCAGCTAGTCGACCAGACCTCTGCAGGGATCGCTCGCTTGCATCCAACCACTGAAGTTCAGCAATCTGAGGATTTAAAAGGAAATAACTCATTTTATAATGTTTATAATGATATTATTTTAAAGACTCAGAGGATGTGAGCTTGGAATTGAGAGAGCCCAATTCCAATTCTTACCACTCAGATTAAAATACTTATAAGGTCAAGCTCTAGAAATAATTTCAATACCATTCGATTACACCAACTATTTAACTGTGACCACATCTACCACTCGATTAGAATTACCAATTGACTATGTCTACCACTCAACTACGATTACCAATTGACTATGTTTACCACTCAACTACGATTACCAATTGACTACATCTACCACTCAACTATGATTACAAATTGACTACATCTACCACTCAACTACAATTACCAATTGACTACATCTACCACTCAACTACGATTACCAATTGACTACACCTACAGTGTACTACTAAACTATGATTACCAATCGACTATGTCTACCACTCAACTACGATTACCAATTGACTATGTTTACCACTCAACTACGATTACCAATTGACTACATTTACCACTCAACTACGATTACCAATTGACTACATCTACCACTCAACTACGATTACCAATTGACTACATTTACCACTCAACTATGATTACCAACTGACAACATCTTCACTAGACTAATATCCACCACATGAATACATCTATCTCTCTACTCTATCTACCAGTGTACTATGAGTGCCACTCAACTAAAAGATTAAGTGTCAACTATGATTGCCACTCGACTATCATTTACATTGACAAACACTACTCAACTTTGACTTCCATTGGCCTACATCTATGAGTCAACTATGAAACCTCATTATAAATCAAAAAATGAAAACTTACATTGTCTTGGTACTCATGCGGTTTTTCCTGAATCATCCTACACACGGTCTCGGTAGCTTCTTCCATCATTATTTCCCTGCCCTTATTCATTCTTTCTCTGTCTGCTAGCTTAGGGAGGTGTGTGTTAAATACCAGGTAGAACTTCCCTCCCTCAGCTCTGCTTCTTCCTGTACATTTAATGAGTGAAACCAAATTATTATTGTCATCTTACAAACACAAAAATATGGAAGCTTAAAGTGCCATTGAGATGACAAGATAATTTAGGCCAAGAAGACAAGAAGACGAATTAAAATACAAGATAATGAGTTCTTGGAACTCAGCACACTGATTTGTTTTAGATGAGAAGATGAGAGAACGAGTTCTTGGCAAGTCCGCAAGTCTCGGCAAGTCGATTTGTTCGGGTGAGAAGATAAGATGACAAGTTCTTGGGACTTGGCAAGGCAACTTGTAGGGAATGAGAAGACAAGATGACAAGTTAAAAGACGAGATGACGAGTTATTGAGACTTGCTGAGTTCCAGAATCTTGTCATCTTGTCTTACGTGTCCTGAACAATTGTACAACCTTAGTGAAAACAAGGCTATACTGTAGCCATAATGTGTCTTGCTGCATTTGTGTACAATCATTCTTGCAGGTAAATTGTAACATTTGCCCTCATTTGACCTTTGACCTACATACATGACCTTTGACTCTTAAATAACACAGGTCCCTGTAAGGCATCTACCATCAAAGTTTGGTTACAAATGGGCTAGTGGTTCAACAGTAAACCCCAGTAGAAACTTGCTATTAAATTTTAACATTGGACCTCATTTGACCTTTTACCTACATACATGACCTTTGACCTCCACCTAACATTGAGGTCCCATAGAGCATCTACCATCCAAGTTTGGTTACAAACGGGCAAATGGTCGCAAAGTTATTCAAGTTCATAAGAGTTACTGGGGGACGACGGACAGACACTGCTAAGGATCCCTTAGTCTCCCTCCACCTCCATGGGGCTTGACAATAACCAACCTCTTGCCTGGACCCTGCCGATGTCATCTCTTACATAGTTGTATCTTATAACAAGATTGCACATCTGAATGTCCAGACCCTCTTCAGCAACGGATGTTGAGATGACTAGCTTGTGTTTCTTCTCTTTGAACATGGCCAGTAACTGTTCTTGTTGGGTCTGGGTCATACCTAGAGGTCAAAGAGGTCAAGAAAATCAAGTTCATCCTTGTTTGACTTTCACTAATAGTATTAAATACTGAATATTCAGGAGCTCTCAAAACAAGAAGTACTAGATTCTTCCAAAGTATTGATTTGAAATTGAAACCTACCAGTACTTCCACCGGTTCCAATGAGATTGCCAGGATTCAAGAACTCCAAGGCTGGAGTCTCTTGGATCCAGGCCTGTAAAGCTCTTGTAGAGTCCCTAGTGTTGGTAAACAGGATGGCTAGGGTCTCAGGTTTCTCATGGTATTCCTGGATCAAGATCTCCTCTAGACGCTGTAGGACTGGGTTCTGGTTGCTAGGACCACGGCATATCTCCTCTATCTGAGGCTTTACTTCTACAATGACAGCAAGTAAAGAATTCATATTCATTGTCAGTTGACAGGTAAGCAATTTTTTCCAAAAAAGGAAGAATAAGCAAAATCCTCTTTTCTTTATTTTAATCACTTGTCCATGGGGACCGGGTGATCCCTGAAATAGGCCTACAGATATGAAAGAATTCAGAAGTCAACAGGTTAAACATCTTGACAAAAAAGAAAAAAAAAATCTTATGAATTAAAGGCAGGGAAAGCAAAATCTGCAATGAGCCTTGTTTTTTCAAAGACAGTCCTAGTAATCTGTTGCTTGGTTTGATTTCAATTACCAAATTCAAATTCAAATTCAAAGTTTATTGATCGATTTAAATCCAAACATTCTGGATCATTCTCAATCAACAAAATATAGCAGAACATTATTAACCAAAAGGGAGCATGAAACAAAAACAGAGAAACAAAACTGAAAATGCACATGCATGTCATAATTACCATTCAAAGAATAACATAAAAAAAAAAAAACAGCCACTGGCCAATGCAGAAAATAATACATCAGTTTTTGAAATAAATAATATAACAACCAAAACAATAGTAATAATTAAGTTTAAACAGTGTAATCTCTTATGAATGATAATACTGAGTTCATATTACTTTGAAAATGTTACTCCTTTTATTTCAATATAACCTCTTTTGAAGGAAAAAAAAAACATTGATAATGATATAATCACATTTCGTCTTGAAACAAGTTAATAACAAAATGTATAAAAGTTAGATATCATACTATAAACAAGGGGAGGAAGAGAGGGAGAGAGAGAGATAAGAGTTATGCAAACAAACATGCAAATTATCATGCAGTGAACATTCTTCTCCCCCTTTTTTTTTTTGGGGGGGGGGGGTATCTCTTGCAGGGCCTGGATAAAGAGCAATGCTAACACTAATGTGGACACCCCGGGTAAATAAGACCCATTTAAATTCATAATCTGCAAATTGGCAATATGACATCAGCTCCTACCTCCAAAGAGGGTAATGAGACGGTTGACAGAATCTTCTGTGTCTTGCTTCATGTCTTGGAGTTCTTGAATGTAAGAGTTGATATGATTTAAGGCATCCACAGTCCTAGCATCTCGGTTGATATACAAGGCCTGGTTGTAGATCTATGGAAAGGAAAGGCAATATAAATGATACTGTATAAAGTCCATCTCTAAATTAATTATCCTGTTACCCAAACAACTTCTCTTTTTTAACCCATTCATGACAGAAGTCCACATTTTGTGGTTTGGCCTAATATTTTATGATGCAAAGCCCAAACAATTATACCAAATACATGAGCAGAAAGAGCAAAAATTCTACACAAACTGTGCCAATTTTTGGTTGCGTCAATATTCGTTTTTTGATGCTGAATTTTTTTTAAGGAAAATAAGCATTAAAATCCTTAAATTGGCAATGTGATAGAAGGTTTAAAAATCACTGTTTTCCCCTGCAAATTGGTAACTTTTTGACTTATCATCATAATTTCTGTCAATTTACATTCATTTCAGATACATGACGTTTTATAAATAAAGTGTAGCAATGAAATAAAAATGTTGGTGTTGCCAATTTGAAGAATAAAAGCTGATCAAATTAGGCTTTAAATAATTCCTGTCACAAATGGGTTAATGGATTTGCACTGGCTACCAAGTGACCAAAGAAGATTCTACTGATTGAGTAGAAGGCACTAATTGGTCAAGGCCCCCTAGTTATATCGCAGAACTACAGTGAAACCCGACTATAATGACCACTGTACGGAGAGAAAAAAGTGGTCTTTATAGGAAGGTGGTCTTTATGCAATTTCCTCTACTACATGCTCCAATGAGAAACCACATTTAAGGGGGAACAGAAAATGCAGCCTTTATAGACAGGTGGTCGCTAATTAAAGCAGGTTTGATTGTATTACCACTCATAACAAGCTAATAGTTATAATGTATCTTGCCCATAGACATACCATAAATTTACTAGACGGAAAGCAGCATGGCCGGATATCATTACACAAATGGCATTAAGCCCTGCCTCTTTTGGATCATTTGAAGGGGCCGATAAGCATCCTTTATCGCCATGATATCGATAACACTGTTGCATTATTCAAATCTATTGCGCATATCAGTTTTATTGTGACACTTTGATTTAGTGTGCATTTGTTGCGCATTAGCTGTGCATTTATTGAGCATTTATTGCGCATGCGGTAAGCTGATGCGGGTAATATTTCATAATGCCTACAAATAAATGCTACTAGTTGGAAGCATCTTACAAAATGAATCATTCATTTTTGATCATGAATATTGATGGGGGTGCTTAGGTCGGCCTTCTAATGGATCTGGACAAAATGGCAGAGCTTTGGGGGCCTTGTCTTGCCACATCCATGTGCAATCATTCTTGCAGGTAACTTGTAATTTGATTGTACTCAGAAAACTCTAGATATGTGACACACGATGCTAAGTATGAAATATTATAAAAGTAGCCTAGCCTCACCAGATTTCTTAAAAATGCACATTAACCTATGGGGTACTGGAACTGAGTGGCCCCTGTATGAAATCTCTGGGATGGCAAATAATTCAGTATTCAGTAGCTTAAACCAAACTTCTGATCAAATGTCCCTGACCTAAAATATCTAGTAAAATACAAGCCAACCTTGAGAAAGAGTGCACAGTCCTGCAGTACTCTAGCTGTTTCTCTATGTTTTACTTTGATGGGGATTTGTTCTAGAAGCTTTGCAACCTCTCCCTCATACTGCTGAGTGCCTCGGTGGGAGGACATCTCCATTCCTTTCTGACCCCCAAGAATCTTCTTACCATCTGTAGCAAAAGCATTAAATGATGTGAGATATCATTATCATCATCATCATCAGTACCATCACTACCACTACCAGAACCATCAAACTCATCATGATCATCATCATCATTATCATCATCATCACTGTCACCATCATCCCCCTCCTCCTTCCACTCATCCTCCCCAAGTATTATAATCTTTATTAACATGTATTTATGAAGCTACCACTGATTTGGGTGGGAACATCTTGCAGATTATTTCATTCATGAAATAGACAAAAACCAAACTAAAACCTGGGAGAGTGTACAAATATAACAATCAAAAGAATAAAAGAAAGAAAGAAAACAAAATGGTGTATCTGCATGTGAACAATTTATTGCCAATGAAAAACAAAAAATGAAAATGAAAGTAATGATACTAATGGAATCACCAACTCCTCTCCACATGGCACAGGTCGAGAAGGAAACATAAAGGACACAGACAAGTATATATATATGCCTCCATTAGGAAGGTAGAACAAGAGGTCATTCTCTGAAACTTGAGAAGCAAACAGAAAAAATATCTGCATTGCATTTTGCTTTAGCTCTTGTCCTCGGTACATTGTTGCCATGGCCAGTATGTGGAGAGTGCAGCAGTCCTCTGAGTTTAGCATCATATCACAAACACAGAAATTGTCACTCATCACAAGTTAGTTCCGTAGGACACCTCCAAAAACCCCTGTAAGAAGCCAAATTCTGATACCAAAAATTGCAGAATTGGTGCCATTTTCCCAAAGCATGCAGGGCTTTATATAAAGTTCGCGGGGTGGTAAGAAGGAGGGTGGCTAAAAATGTGCTATAAATCAAGAAATCAGGGGTTTATGACGGCTTTTTGGTTTACAGCAAGCTACGAATGTGATGGTATCGGAGAAAAAAAAAAGAAAAAAAATTCCCTTTGATCTGCTGATATGGCTCTTTCATGTATGAATAAGTCCCATCTTGCTAAGTAATGCTCTTGCACTTGCGAAATCAATGACCAACAAAAATGTCTCTGAGCCAGTGATTCATGAAAATATTTGTACACAAAAATTTTGGCTTATGCAGTACTACCTAAAACAGTTTGCAGGATCAGGTGATATAGACACCTTCAGTGAGTTCTGTTAAAAATCAACTTGATAAACACTGGAAGGAGGCTGATTTTTGTGTATGACTTTGATCAACTGTTTATCTTAAAGTTATCCTTGAACTGTGTTTATGTGACACTTTATCAATTCATGTACAATTTTGCATTTTCGACCTGATGAATCACAAATCTCTTTGCCACACACAAACACTACTCAATATTGATGGTGTAAAGCAGTAGAATGATTGAAAAACATGCATTCCTTCAAACATTGTTGGATAAAAGTAAAAATGGAAAGTAAAAGTACAGCCTGGTAAATTTGACGGATTTTCTTTTTCAATGATATCTAACCTTCAATTGAGAAAATGGCCTGCTCAATCCTATCCATGACAAGGCCAAGCTTGATCTTGAACGGGTCACGGTCATCTCTCCCTCTTACACCAAATGTTTCTACAGACAGGAATAAGAAAGAAGACAAATACTTATACTCACAATGCTTTCCATATGACAGACATTATCATTAATATTATCATTATCATTATTATTATTATTATTATTATTATTATTATTATTATTATTATTATTATTATTATTACTCTATCTTAAGATTCATTTTATCTTTTCCTTCAAAGCAAGATTGGCGGAGCACAAAGCATGGGCATAAGTGCAAAAGCTGTGAATATCATGTCTTAACCAGGGGAGCATTTCATGAAGAGTTTTGTCGGTGATTTTCACTGACTAATTTGCTGTCAGCCAATCAGATGCAAGGATTTTCAGTAGCTTGTAACATTTGTCAGTGGTTTTCACCGACAAAACTCTTTGTGAAAAACTGCGTGTATCATGTCTTAACCTGTAATATGTACACAGGAGGTAAAAAAGTTAGATAGAATAACATAAAATCTGAGATAAAAAGTGGTCTTAGAATGCTAAAGTAAAATAGTTTAGAAATAAAACTGCACCCTGATATTTTGGCATCAACAATAACAACAGATTAATAAGAAGTGGATGAGAGAGAGATGAGAGAGAGAGAGAGAGAGAGAGAGAAGGGGGATAAAGAGAGATAAAAGATATTTCTGTACCTTCCTTTGGCCTATGGTAGCTTTTCTTCAGACTATCCTGAAACTTGACAACCTTTGAAATCTTCTGTGCATCTAGATTAGCACAGAGTTTGAGGACATGCTTCTCGGCATCAATTTGTCTCTTTGCCTTCTTAACACCCAGAGAGGCTGTCAGACCAACAACCTAGGTGGGTAAGAGTGAGAGAGAGAGGAAGAGAGAGAGAGAGAGAATGGGTAATTCTGTTACCAAGGTACATATACCACAATATCATGAATGTAAGTAGAAAATTATTAGAATGAAATGGTTCAGGTGAAAGAATGGGCATATTTTCAGAGTATCAAATGGTAAGAAGAAAGGCAGGGTACAAAATAGGCACACAAACTCTAAAAATGTGAGTCACGGAATTATACACTGTAATTACGTTGCCATGGAATTACCCAAAAGTTATTTTGAAATATGGAAACTCGCAAACCAAGCAAGTATTGGTACATGGAGCATGCAACCAGTAAACTTACAGCTTCTGTAACATAACCCATTGACACCTAATATCTCTAAATCCCACAGGCATAATACAGTTCATGAATGGGATAACTGGAATATGTACTTGAGGAAATTTTCGTACTTGTGGAATTAAGTGCACTGGCTTGAGATTTTGATTCTACAACCACAAGTCTAACAACAGTTGGCCTGGAAGTGAAGCATCCTCTTATTCTCTGGATTCAGCTCTGAACTTTTCACCTTCCAGTTACCCCTCTACCAATACTCAATCTCCACTGCTAACAAATAGTCTAGACAATTACTTCAATGAACACAATTATACAAAAGTACACAAAATTTCCCACTATTTATGGAATTAATGCTCAAATTCTTGAATGACCAAAAACTAATTCAAGATTGACCTTTGATCACTTATTTTAGTATAATGATGTCGATGGGAAAATCTTTCTTACCTGTGGCAGATCTGGATTTCCCTCCCTTTTCAGATCTCTGTAATACGCCATGACACTGTTGTAAGCACTGTCTTTCTGTTTCCAAAATAGGAGGAAGAAAGATATTAGAACTCCCTATAATTTCACAGAAACACATCCTTACTGCAAATCTGGTGGTGACAATATCCCAATTCCTTTAGAGACATTACATAATAATGTGATAGGACTGTACAAGACCGGAATATCATTATTGTACGACTGTCTTGTAGATGTTCAGCAAAGTGGCTCATTGATCTTCATGCATTCATAGTGATAAGGTAGGCCATATAGAAGACCGTTGCATGGGGGGATAGGATGGTTTCAAGTTGAGGCAATTATCTAATATGATGAGGAAACCTTGGAAATAATGGCAATGTTGCCCTAGTCTGCAGGCACAAACCCTAATCGACACTTTATTAGAATGCACTGGGTCTTAAGAGAAGCCTAGTCCACATGCCTACTGGCTGGGACAATATAAGTCAAGAGCTGCTATAGTACACGATCCCCATTTCTTTTAGTCTCCCATTCAGTCCTCTATAATGTGATTTGACTAGCTGATTTGACTAGCTAGGGTTTGAGCTTGCCAACTAATTTTACCTCTATGAAGGAAGGGGGAGGGCAAGTATCCTCCTGGGAGTTGTGGAATTCAGATGAAACGCACCATTGAAAGGTTAAAAGCTATCCCATAAAACAAGGGGAGGGGGTATATGATGATTCAACTGACGCAACTGGATGACAAGGCAGTCATTTTACATGTTACAGAAAACTTGGAGATAATTTGATAATGACAATGCTACGAATGGGGGGGGGGGGGGGAAGAGTAAGCTTACTTGTGTGTTGTGGCACTCATCCAGGATAAGGAGACGAAGCTTTGAGAGGGAGAAGCTCCCATCCTGAAGAGCATTCAGAAGGATCTGTGCTGTCAAGACGATGACATCAGCCTGTTGAAGCTGGTGAACCAGAGGAACCTGAGATGACATGTCCCCACTGATTCCAACAACCTCAGGAATGAACTCCTGGAAAGCATTCTTCTGCTGCTCCACCAAAGCAACCTGAAACAATGAGCAGGATGGTGTACAAAGACACTGGTGAGTTATACCCCTATGTACATATGTAAACCAGCTCTGCTGTTAGGGGGTGTTCCACCCCGTGAGTTGAAAATAAATGAATGAATGAATGAGATGATACTGAATTAAACTTTTTTTTGATATCATTTTTCATTATTTGATTATTATTATTGTTATTATTATCATTATTATTATCATCATCATTATTATTATCATTATTATTATTATTATCATTATTATTATTATCATTATTATTATAATCGTTATTATTATTATTGTTATTATCATTATTATTATTATCATTATTATTATTATTATTATATCATTATTATTATCATCATTATTATTCTTATTATTATCATTAGTTTTATTATTATTATTATCATTATTATCATCATTATTATTATTATTATTATCATCATTATTATCATCATTTTTATTACTATAATCATAATTATCTTAATTATCATTATTATTATTATTATCATCATCATTATTATCATCATAATTATTATTATTATTATTATTATTATCATTATTATCATCATTTTTATTACTATAATCATAATTATCATAATTATAATTATTATTATTATCATCATCATTATTATCATTATCATCATTATTATTATTATTATTGTTATTATCATTATTATTATTATTATTATCATTATCATTATTCTTATTAATAATTATTTTTAGTATTATCATTATTATTATTATTGTTATCATTATTATTATTATAAGAGCAAATCCAAACAATGGGTTTATTTCATCACAATAGGGCAGGAGAGTTAAGAGGGAAAAAGTGGGAATCGAAACAATAGGCCGAGAACAACCCTGCTTCCTTTTTAAATTGCCCATTCAAAGGAAATCACAAATACGGCAAATAATGTATAACTAGAAACTAATAAGCTAACAGATGGCTGTCATACATCAACTGATTATTGGGTGATTAATAAATAATACAAATAAAACCATCAGCATCTGGGATATACAAGCAATTCGTCAGAAAATATCGATGTTTTAATGACATCATAGAATGCACCAATCCTGCCCAAGCATACAACATCCTGTAAAGTAATAATATAATTGTGCTGCAATTATTTCTCAAATTACAAAGACTTTAGTGTATTTAAACATGAATGCATTTCACACAATTCTAAAAGGGAAATGAATCTGATACTCATAACTAAAATCTTTTTGTTGTAAATATACAGTATAAAGGTTAATGAACAATCAAAGACACCACACTTTCAAATTGAAAAGCCTGCTGAATGATAGCATGGACAGTATTCGTTCCCTCTTGGAAGGTCGCAAATACCTTGGTTGATACAGCTGAAAATGGCATCTTATTTTGTTTACAAGTGACTGAAACCTTTATTTTCTTCACGCTGCATTTTTCATCAAAATAATACCATGCATGGGGTTGAAGTGAGGCAACAGATTAAACATCCAAACTGATGATAGTGAAGTAAGAGAAATAACTGAAGAGATGACAAAACAGCCACTGAAAATGTGTGAGATGTTACGGGACATCATCTGCTTGACTGTGCAAATTACGTTCAACCTGTGACTTCACACATCTCAGGAGTGCTCAGGGAGTTCTTCAGGTGCTATGTCGGGACTATATTTTAGTGTTTTGTAATTGATACTAATCATTACTTTGAATGTTTCCATGCAATGAATTTTTGATAACCTTGTCCAATCAAAGCTTCACCTATGCAATAATGAAAACAAAGTCATTTTTTCAAAATTGAATACTTACATTAAATATGATTTAATTGCTACTGCATATATCCAAAAAGCCTTTACTTTGTGCCAGGTGGCAAATCTCATCCATGAATGTGAGTGTGGAAGAATATGCTTGATGAAGAAGACTATTTTAAGTAAATATTTTACTTGCTAGAGTTATTTTTGACAATTGTTATTGTTTATATTTTCCTTGTTATTGTTATCATTATCATTATATTCATTGTATTAAAACTGTTCAAATTCTTGGTGGCACATTAAAGGGAAGTCAGTAGCAAAGCTTACCTTATTCACAACAAAGATAACTTTGTTTCCTTTTTCTTTTTTTCCTTTTTCTTCTGTCAAGGCTTTTATGGCAATGGCTACAGCAACCCTGGTCTTTCCAGAACCCGTCGGTGCTACAATGACCGAATTCTTGCCAGTGAGGGCGTGCTCAGCTAATTCTTCTTGATAGTCATGAAGTTTGAGGCTCTCTATGGTCATAGGGGCACTGCAGGATCTTGCAGCATTACCTTTTCCTGTGTTTTTGCTCTCTGTCAGTTCGGAATAGGAGAAACAATGATACAAACTGTAGAAGTAGTTTAAGTGTCATTTAATTTCTTGTTTTTCTTCTCCTTATTAAAACAACTTCAGTGAATCTTATCAGTCAGGTGTCATATGTCTCAGTTTACGTCCTAATCAATTCTTCTGTCCTCCTCTGATTGTTTTCAGCAGTATGAGCCCCCTCATGAGCCCCCTCATGAACACCTCCTTGTTTTTAATCAATCTATTAAGGTAAAGATAATTAACCCCAACCAGGCTGGGCTTTTTGAGCGATGCTATACCTGGGGGGGGGGGGCAGATTCCACCCCCCTTGAGATCTCGGCCGTCGATCGCACGATCGCGCTGAAAATCGGCACACACGTCAACCATGACGTCATCTACGACTTTGCGTAGTTAAATTTTACGAAATAATTCGTTAGGTAATCAATTACGCTAATTTATGCATAGATCAGACTTTTTGCTATAAATCACTAGGAAGCTCCAAACAGTCTCATTTTTGTTGTAAATACTCATGGTAGTGTTGTTAACAAGTATACATGAAAAAAAAATCAGAATGAAATTTAATTTCTTATGTATTTCATTGTTTTTGAAATTTCTTATGTATTTTCGTGTTTTTCGACTTTTTGTTTTTTATTGTTTTTTCGATGAAATTCGTCGCCAATACTATTTGGATCATAACCTGACTAAAACTAATTGATTTTGATCATTAATAGTAAAAATAATCATACATTTATGAATTTTTGCTGAAAACACAATTTGTATTGGATTTGTACACAAAATCACCTTTTTAAACCAATTTTTGATCCGACATGCGAGTACAAAATATTGCGTAACTTCGGTACCCCGTACCTGCACGTCACAAATTTGGTCTCAAAAGATGCGTTTAGTGGTTAGACAAAAAATGTTTATTGTTAGTATACATTAACCCATTGACTTCAGAATTCTCTAGTTCCAATAGGTTTAATGCAGACACCACTATGGGTGTCGATTTGTGTTCGTGATTTGGGGGGGGGGGATGACTGATGCTGAAAATTCTCGGCGAGGGAGCGAAGCAACCGAGCGGGGAAGGGGCATAGGAAAGAGTTGTAATAAAAATACACTCTAGGCCTAAAAGATATTTGAAAGGTATTTTGCCAAATATGGCTATTTTAGCACCTCTTTGGTCCAATTGTTTACTGTCCAAACCACGCTGTTTCTGCATATTATGAGTGAGCGAAGCGAGCGAGGAAGAAAAGAAAACACGCTTGGGGATGAAATGCATGTCATTATGACATCAAAATACACTTTCATGACCATAGGCCTATAAGATATTTCAATGATATAATTGGTCACCTCGCTGCCAAATATGACTCTATTCTAGGACCTCGCTGTCCAATGATGATGATGCAGCTGTTCAAAACCATCCTATTTAAATATATGACAAGTGGCAAAGCGAGTGAGGGACTCTTTTGACAATAAAGAATCATTTTGTTTTCAAAATACACCACAGGCCTATAAGATATCTAATTTACATATTACTCGGTCAACTCGCTTGCATGTCCAATTCGTTTACCCTCCCAAACTCTCATGTATCTAAAATCTTATAAGACTGAGCGCAGCTAGCGAGAAAAAATTTTACATTCTTTGATATGCTTCAAAGATATCTAAACAGCATATTCGATCATTTTGCCAATTATGACGTTATTTGGCTCGTTGCTTGGCATCTAAAACCATAATTCTATTTCTATATGAGTGAGTGGAGCAAGCTACTGACCAAAAATTCTATTTTGCTTAACAAAACAAAAAACAAAAAAAAAACCAACATAGAATTGCCACCAAAAAAAACCCCTGGATGATTTTGATAATGAACATCTTAATTCTCATAGAAATGGAGGATACTTGGACAATTAGCTGCAAAAAAATATTTTGATATTCGGAGATGTTGCTGAGGGAATAAGAGTGCTTGCTGCTCGAAAAGATCATGCTTCTAGATTTTATGAGCGAGCAAGAAAAAAATTATAGAATCTTAAAATACTGAAATCCGGTTCTAGTGTATTGTTACCCGTCCTCATGATTTCACATTGAATTCCTTTCTCATAATTCAGTTGGTATGATAGGAATAGGCTATTAACCCATTCGTGACAGGAATTATTTAAAGCCTAATTTGATCAGCTTTTATTCTTCAAATTGGCAACACCAACATTTTTCTTTTATTGCTACATTTTTCTTATAAAACATCATGTATCT
Organism: Echinometra lucunter; assembly: GCA_029962745.1. Taxonomy (NCBI): domain Eukaryota; kingdom Metazoa; phylum Echinodermata; class Echinoidea; order Camarodonta; family Echinometridae; genus Echinometra; species Echinometra lucunter. The sequence continues at coordinate 1,523,265 of CM057159.1, forward strand.
GAAATAAATATAAATTGACTGAATGTATGATGAAAAGTCATGAAGTTGCCAATTTGCAGGAAAAAATGGTAAAGTTAACATTTTCATCGCATTGCCAATTTAAGGATTTTAATGGTTATTTTCCTTTAAAAAAATTTTCAGCATCAAACAACAAATATTGATGCAACGAAAATGGGCACAGTAAGTGCAGAATTTTTTGTTCTTTCTGCTTATGTATTTGGTATGATTTTTAGGGCTCCGCATCAAAAGTTATTAAACCAAACCACATAATGCGGACCCTCTGTCACGAATAGGTTAATCACAGGCAATTATCTCCAGAAAATATATTTTAGGTCTTATTGTGTTCGGCTTCTTGTAGTTATTTTACTAACATTTTATAAATAGAAGAATAATATAATATTAGATAGAAAGACAAGATGCAAACCACTTTCCTTTCATAGAGATCATAACTGGCATTTGTTGAGACAGATACTTAAATTAAGAGCAAGCAAAGTGAGCGAGCGCTCTCAGGATTTTCTTCTTCTTTTTAAAGTTTTCTTAATAGCTCTCTTTTTCCTTTTCCTTTCTTTCTTTTCCTTTGTTTTAGGGGATTAACAGGGGCCATGTCATTTTTTGATGGCAAATTATTGGGGGGATGATAATACAGCCCATCCCCCCTGTCTAAAATATTGGGGGGGGGGGGGATATGTCCCTCCCATCTTCCCCCGGATCGACACCCATGGACACCACTCATTTCGTGTTATGCCATGGCTTCATACTACCTGCTGCACTGGTTGTGGATGAACTTGCTGTTTTGGATGAATCTGGCAGTTTGAGGAACTGCAGCATCTGAGGGACGCTGCCATCACCACATTCTCCACCATTACTGGACCGTCCCGTATCAGCTAACCTGCTCTCATCATGAAACATGTCATCACCACCAGCAGCTCCAGCAGCTCCATTGGCATCTGGTTTACTCCCACTCTCAGGTTTGTCATCATCAGATTTGCTGTCATCATCATCATCAGGTCTTTTTCTCTCGTCATGAGGGTCTTGACTAGGTCCACCTCCATCACCATTGCGATCATGACCATCTGGGTCTCCACTGCTTTTCTGTTCTGCAGTAAGAAAGGAAATACAATTTCAGTCTACATTAACAAATTTTTCCTTCATCTCCATTAATCCACTGGCTACTGGAATCAGATGGTCCCTGTATAAAGCCTATCGGAATGAAAGAATTCAATAGTCAACAAGTTAAGTCATCACCTTACAGCCCTAAACCATCCTCATGACATATATCCCCCCCCCATGGGATTTATGTGTACAAATCTGAAAAATAATAAAAACAAATTGTAATGGATGGATCTGTTCAATTCTTCTGGCATGAAACAAACAAACGTCAAACAAACAAACAAGAAGGGCCCATGTCTCATCACTGGTTCATAGAACTACTCTCTTCATACCTTTATGCCGATCCTTGTACGCATCTTCCAAACTTTGGGCTAAATTAGGGTATTTGATTGCTCGCAGTACATCGATCAGCTCGTCTATGATTCTTGGATGCTTGCTTTGCAGACGCAAGAACAATTCCGAACAGGCAACTGTTGCTCCATAATTTCTATCAGTAGACCTAATAGCCTCTCTTTCAAAGTTGTCAAAGCATGTCAATCCATTCAAGAGTTCCAGTGGAGGGACATCCAACAATTTTGCTTCAGTTTTCAGAAGAAGAATTTTTAGTTCCCAGTTGACATCCAGTTTCTCTTTTCCTATGATCACGTCATGCAGGAAATTATTTCCTAGTGAAAAGAATGAAAAGTGTGATGTTTGAAAATGATCACAACAATGAATCACAAATGGCAGTGGCATAATGAGCCAAAATATTTTTTTGGGGGGCTCAGTCTTTGCAAGAAGCAAAGCGACCAACCCTGAGGGAGTGTAGCGACCGAGCCGGGGTAACCCCCCCCCCCCCCCCACCCTCATGATATGGAGCTTTTTCATTTTTTTGACATAAAAAAATCCAACTTCAGTTCAGTTTAATTTTTATTTTTTTCTCATTTCCAACAAAAGAAGTAAATATCATGAAAAACAAACATTTGAAGTAGAATACATGCAGTGAATATGAAACATCAGATTTGATGACATGTACTATTATGGATAAGCGTGTCATGAATCTACCGACCAGAAAAGGATTTTTTTTTTCATGAACTTGGAAACATGATTATGAAAACATGCAGCCCAAATAATCTTCGTAAGTTTCAAACAAATGCCAGCATTACATAAAATACTTTATTACTTATGATAATAATACAGACAAAAACAGTTCACAAGAAATTTCTTGTTACTACTATCCATCCACCATACCAAAACAGAGCACATTATAAGTTGATTCTATGGTGATTTTTTTTCATTTGGCTGAATATTGACAAATAGTATAGCGTAACAGACATGACACCTTGTAAGGTGAACCATATATCAAATTATCTGTTTTCAAAGTAAAACCAAAACAAAGCATATAAAACTAGAATACTACTACCTAATGTTCTTTAAGATGTCTATAGCTTATCTTGCATGTTCTACTGATCTACAGTACATGCTTTACATGTAAGTACCATTTCGAACTCATAGAAAAAGGTCATGTGGAAAACTGAAAACTCCTTACTCTATCTACTCCCCAACACCCAAATTGCTCGACTCCAGAAACTACAAAATACTGCTGCACGCATTGTCACTTTTTCTTCCCGTAGAACCCACATCACTCCTGTTCTTAAAGCCCTACATTGGCTTCCTGTATGTGATAAAATCATCTTCAAGATATTATTACTAGTATTCCGTTCCCTTCATGACTCTGCTCCCTCCTACAATATGAATTTAATAACTGAGTACAAGCCTACAAGACACCTACGTTCTTCTCAATCTTCCCTTTTGGTAATCCCCAAGACACGGAGCTCTTGGGGGGATAGAACCTTCTCTCACTCTGGCCCTCATCTTTGGAATAGGCTCCCTCTTGAAATACGTACCCTATCAACCCTTAGTGACTTCAAAGCTGCCCTCAAATCTCATCTCTTTTTGAATTGATCCCCTTAATCTTTTACTGCTAGCATTTCCTTGAATTATGTTGATTTGTATGTACCTCACTTTAGGATTATTCTCTCCTTACTTATATAGTCTAAGAATTTATTTTTCCAATATGTATTTTTCTCCATTGTCATGTGTAATTTGTTGAGCACCATGAGCATCAGGACCTGACGGATACCGGCGCTATATAAGCATCAATATTATTATTACTACATGTATTATTATTACTCTGTCTGATGTCACCATAAAATGATGTTGGAGGTGTAGAATCATGGGTTTATGAGTTATTCTATAGAATGTAGAAATAATCTATCATTCTTAACCAGTTGCAAGTAATCATCAATCCATTTTACTGAGCCACAGTGTCTTTTCTCCCAGCTGTCATACATAAGGTGTCATGTCCGTTACGCAAGGTGTCATGTCCGTTACGCAAGGTGTCATGTCCGTTACGCAAGGTGTCATGTCCGTTACATGATTTGTATAAAAACTAGAAGTGGCAAGGAAAAAGCGCTATAACACATGCAAGGGGATTGAATTCTTACACAGAAAATGAATTTCCATAAACTTCATACAAATTTCCCGTTGGTGATGAAAACTTATAGTTAAAAACATAACGGACATGACACTAGAAATGTTAAAGAAATCATGCAATTTTAAGGACTAATGGTTTGAAAATTTATTACTTATATAAAAATTTATTGTGATTTTCTGTTGATGTATACTCTGAACTCCTATTTAAAAGTTTAAGGAGACCACCAGGATAAGTTTGGCCTATGTTAGAGACAGGAATAATAAACTCTTGAAAAAAAGCCACATTTCTGTGATGGCAAGAAACATTAAACAACAATTTGACTGGTAGAAAAAAAAGTATCGAATGTTGTCAAAATCATGATGCATCTTTTGAAAAATGAAAATTCATACATTACTCTTCAGGAACACTGGAGAGCTGAAATGCAATTTGAAACTTCATTTTTTCCTAAAGTGAACATTTTCTATGGAATTGCCCATATGTCTTGTAGCAGAAGTTTCTTATTTTGGAATCTTAAGTAACTGTATTACCCCCTCTAGACTGAAGGCATTATTTTAAAAGAGTGTACATCATTTTTCTTTCAGAAGTCAACTTAGGTTGGTCATGTGTGTGACTTTGGACGAAAATGGGTCTTACTAGTTACTTGTTGGTATTCAAACCTGTTTTTGTCACATTTCTCTGGGAGTGTAAGTATCCACTTTTCATTGCTGTATGATGGGGATTGCTCTAAACAGTTTTAAAGCAATTTTCCATAAATGCATGAACATTCTGTTCTTTTAGAGGTTAAAATTGTGTTGGTCACGTGTGTGTGTTCACTCAAAAAGGAGGCATTTTTAAATGACAGTTTTGCCTAAGGTAAAGACACACGCGTGTGGCTGTATAAACTGCCTTTTAATATTTGTTACACGGCAACAAGGCCACATGTCATGCACATTAGGATGGTACAATCTTCACAAATAACAATGTAAAAGAAGAGTCAATTTTCAATATATATTATTTGATGGTATGAAGTCTAGTATTGAGAAAGTACTGTTAGGTAAGTTCACCTGAATGCTTCAGTGAATCCATAAACTTCCGGGCTACTACTCTCTGTTGTATCTCATCTGTTGGGGGTATTTCATCAATTGCCCGTAAAAGCTCCTCGACTCCCTCTTGTCGACCTCTTTTGCTTGCATCAGTGATGGTGGAATATCGAGAAATACCTATTTGTTTACATTACAAACACAACAAAACAAAACAAACAGACAAACCAATATTGAAGTGGCAAAAATTATTCCCTTGAACTGTTGAATGAAAGGTAAGACACACATAATATACTGACCAGTAGTCTTGCTGGTGTGGATTCTGATGCAAATGATGACTTCTTTATATCAAAATGTTTTTTTTTTCAAGACATTTCAAGTGTTAAAGAATACAAAAACTTACCCAATTCGAATCGAAGGGCATTTGCGACGCATAACGCATGATTTAGATGCTGAACAAGGACATTTGGAAATACATGTGTAATTGTTTTTATCTCGACACTAGTAGGAGATTTGGAGCTGGGCCCAGTTGGAGCTGCAGTCTCTTGTGTTTCTACAGACAAAGACGACCCTTGTTCCTCCATGATTCGTCTTTGGTTCTCCAACTCACTGGTACATTATAGCTTGTGGTAGATCTAACTTACTTACAGTAGCGATGAGTTACTGAACTGTCGACAATGTCACAAATCTAACTCAAGTCAAAGTAACTGTTATCGTTAAACAAATAAGTCATCAAAAGACATCATGAAATTATTCCATCAACTGAGACTTATCCTCTTCTTTCTTCCAGATTTGTAGACAGCAAAATGGAGTTCAAATTCTGCATTAGCCCGTTAAGTAGGTTAACTTTCTGAAAGGTTATTCAGAAACTGTGATATGCAACATAAACAACAGTCGATCTTGAAACCAGCAGAACTTGATCACGCACGTAGGGGATCGGATCGGAGTCGACGAGCGCGAGCGCGCGCGAGCACACAATGAATGGTCAATGCCATAGGGTCAATGCGTCAGGTCACATGACAAGGTGGGGATTCCCCGGCCGCGAATTACTAGTATTCGCTCCCAGGCCGTGTCATGACGTCATCAAAACAGGCAAGAGCAACACAATTTTTCTTCAAGCGCAGCTGGTATTGCGTAATGTGGAATGCACATCAAAGTTGGATTACGATACTTTTTGGGATTCCCAGCATTTGTCATTTACTATGCATAAAGCAATGATTTTTTTTTTCTTTAGAGCAAGTAGCAAAATAATAACATTCTTTGTTGATAAACTCATAAGGGCCAGGAGCATACACCACCGGCGTAAATCCGTTTTGAGTAGGGGGGGGGGGGTATGATGACATATTTTGCTGAAATTTCTTGCTCACACTCGAGTATACAAACCCCTCACTCGTCGGCACTAGTCCACTGCCTGGACTGTTTCCGTATATTGCGCATTCGATCTGCTAAGAATACACTATCAACGTTCATAACGGCGACAGTCGCTTTCTTTTCCTGCCTTCTTTTTTCGAGAGGTGGATTTTCGGGGATCGCGCGATTAGTGGAGTACAGCGCTGTGTGGAGAGTGTAGCGCAATGAACAAGCGGAAGGGGGGAAAAAGAAATGAAAAAGGGACAGAGTCTGGACTAGTCGGCACCCGACCCTGCACATACAATATTTTTTGTATTTTGCGAGCGAGAAGCGAGCGAATCAAAAAAATAACCCACTTCTTATTTTGTCATCAAAATACACTTTAGACCTATATCTGCCTAAAAGAATTTTAAATGGTATTGGTCAGCTTACTACCAAATATGATTATCTTTGCTGGTCTAATCATAAACTTTATAGCTAAATCTAGTCAATTGGACTTTGTTTACGAGTTGCGACGTTTCACAGGTCAACAACCAATTGCCGCCAAAGACAAGTCGGCCTGATGAAGCGTCCTGAAGAGGACGTGAAAGTAACGTCGCAACTCGTAAACAAAGTAAGCCCAGTGGACTAGATTTAACCAGTGGCGGAGATTTCATGTAATGGGGGGGGGGGGGGGGAACGGAAGGCCTCCGCGAAAATTTGCTTTGAGAAGTGAGAGGGGGACTATAGTTATTTTTGCAAACGAAATAAATATAAATATTAATTACAATAATTTTATTGGCATATTTGGTAGTATGGTGAAGCTCGCTCGCTCGCAAAATAACTGCAAAAAATAATGAAAGAAGCCTGATTTTGCCATCAAAATGCATTCTAGGCCTCTTAGAAATGTGGTTGGCCTAAATTTGGTCACCTGGCTCAAAATAGAAAAAAAATATATATTAAGTTTTAAAAATCGAGGGGGGGGGGGGGAGGCATGCTCCCTGTCACCCCCGGGACGCCGCCTATTTTACCTGGATGATTGAGAACATTTACAGATATTAATTGCTGGTCCAAATATTGTTTACTGTCCAAATTCATTCTGTTTCCAGATAATGCGAGCGAGCGAAGCGAGAAAGGAGAACCTACCCTTTCGACGACAAAGAATTATTTCGTCATCAAAATACACCATATCTAGAATATGTTCGGTCACCTCTCTTGTCCAATTCGTTTGCCTTTCCAAACAATCATTTATCTATAGATATCATATGAGTGAGCGCAGCGAGCGGAGGAAAAAAAATGTATAAAATTTGCTAAATGATTTCAAAATGTACACCTACCTGCAAAAATATTTTGGTATTCAAGAATCTGCTGCTGCATGGAATAAGAGTGATTACTGATCGAACACATCTTGTTTCTAAATTTTATGAGCGAGAAATAGTGGATTTTTTTTAATAATGAGAAAAGGTTCAAGTGTATTGTTACTCCCTTGTCGTAATTATTCTAAATTACAATAATTTTATCGGCATCTTCTGTTCTCACAGATGGTATGGTATGAATACGCTAATTATATGGTAACAGGCCGTTATCTCCTGGAAATTCATCTAACAGTCTATAGGCCTAATTTTAGGTCAACTTGCCGATCGAATCCTTGCAGTTATATAACTAACATTTTATGAATAGAAGAATAGCATAAACATGGGAGAGGGAGATAAGAAGCAAACCTATTTCCTAAACCAGCATTGGTTAACGTCCTGAAAATGCGGGAGAGCGAATTAAGCGAGCGAGCGCTTTCAGGTTTTTTTTTCAGTTTTATTTTCATTCCTCCTTTTCCTTTTGCTTTCCTTCTATTTTACAGCATTATTTCTTCTTTAAAGAGTGGGGGTATATTATTTTGTACACATCATCCCCCCTCTTGAAAAAGTGGGGGATATAATACCCCCCCCCCCCCTCCTCCCCATTCCCCCGGGGATTTACGCCAATGGCAGGTACGCATAAATTGCTATAACATTCCCATCACAACAGGAAGATTTGATTTGATTTGACTTTTACTTGATGAGTTTTGAAGACTTGAAGTTTTGGGGACTTTTAATCTGGGAAAGCAAATAGTGACTCATCCACGGTGTGCACGGGGGGGGGGGGGGGTGGGCACACTCGGCGGAATATACCCTACAGACACGGAGAGATCGATAAAGGTATATTTACATGTATAGTTCCCTGCAAAATATTGACTAAAATTATAGCTCGTGAAGATGTGAGGACTCACTTAAAATATGTTTTGTTAGAGATTTTATGGATGCATTTTGCATCATGGCGTTCTCTAGATGTTGTATCGCTGCCCAATCTCGAAAAAGAAAATTCATTTCCATTTAATTTCATTTCGTTTATTTTCCATTTCGCCCTCCTATACATGAAACTGTCTGTCATTGAGGTAAAGTAAAATCAAGGCAAAACAAACACCGAAAGGAATTAAAACAAATAGTTACAGAGTACTTTAGGTGCAAATTTAAGAATTTCATCACAATTAAATCACGAGTAATGGGAAGAAAAGAATTAGGACTACGTCAGAAACTAGGAAATAAGTTTATTTCTTTTTATTCCTTGCTTCTTGACCAAGAAGACGTGGGAAATAAGACCTACCATATCAAAACTAATTCCACACCCGGCCTAAAAACTGCGTAAAGTCAATTGAATCTCACAATATTGGAAGGCACGAGAGAGCATATGAAAAAAAAGTCATAGATCTGCAAAATATATCCTGACACCACACAATGCTGCAATAGTTATCTCATGCCTGTTTCATCTGTTTGTCTATTTTCCCGTCTCTCTCTCTCTCTCTCTCTCTCCCTTTCGCCTTTCTCTTCCTTCTCGATCCATGGTCCCTCCCTCGATCCCTCTTTTCCTCCCTTTGTCCCCCTCCCCCTCTTCCCCTTTCCATCCCTCATTCCTACTTTCACCTCTGTGTTTTTTTTTTCTCTCTCTCTCTCTCTCTTCCCCGGCCTCCCAAGCTGCCAAACTGTAAACGAATTCTTCAAATACATGTATTTGCCCCGGGGGGGGGGGGGGGGGGGGGGCCACTCTATGTACAACACTGTAACCATGCTCGTGCACACCCTTTCAAAAAGTACCCTTAACTAGGATTCGCGGAACTCAAAAAAGCTACCCTTAACTAGGATTTTTTCTCTCCAGCATACCCTTAACTAGGATTTTTCTCTCCAGCATACCCTTAACTAGGACTTTTCTCTCCACGTATACCCTTAACTAGGATTTTTCTCTCCACGCATACCCTTAACAAGGATTTTTCTCTCCACGTATACCCTTAACTAGGATTTTTCTCTCCACACATACCCTTAACAAGGATTTTTCTCTCCACGCATACCCCTAACTAGGATTTTTTTCTCTCCACGTATACTCTTAACTAGGATTTTTCTCTCCACGCATACCCTTAACAAGGATTTTTCTCTCCACGTATACCCTTAACTAGGATTTTTCTCTCCACACATACCCTTAACAAGGATTTTTCTCTCCACGCATACCCCTAACTAGGATTTTTTTCTCTCCACGTATACTCTTAACTAGGATTTTTCTCTCCACGCATACCCTTAACTAGGATTTTTCTCTCAACGCATACCCTTAAACTAGGATTTTTCTCTCTCCGTATACCTTTAACAATGATTGAGAGCATTGGACTTAAAAAGCACCCTTAACAAGGACTAGGTCAAATATAACTCTTATCATTAGAGCAAGACTGCAGGAATAGTAAGAATGTATCATTTAAAAGTTCTTTCAAAAGCAACAGGGACTAAGTTCATATTTTGATAATAAAAAGGGGGTGGTAAACAATAATTGTAGTTTTAACATAATAAATCAAAAATTAACTAATTCTAAAATCATGCCATTTCCTCGGGTTGCATCAACAGAGCTGCCACATTTTACTGGAACATTTCAGTACTCCAATCAGTATTTGTTAAGGAAATCAGTGAAAATTGGGGGAAATTGATGGAAAGGGGGAAAATCACTGTGAATTAGGTACATTTTTATTTCACTTCAGATTATGCAAAAAATGACCCTTAGCGCGGATTTAGCGCTGAAAAGACCCCCTTTTTCTCTCAAATCGGCGATTTTGATACCCTTATCGCGGATCCGCGCGGATCCGTGCTCTGCCTGAAAAAACACCCCTTATTCCGCGTTTTTGTGCACGCGCATGGTTACAGTGTTGTACATAGAGTGGCCCCCCCCCCCCCCCCCCGGGGGGTATTTGCACCACAAAAAAGTACCTAAACACTGACATTGTGAAAGAACTCACAAGTTCGCTGCAAACTCTGTTTGCCAGGCATCTCTCAAAAGTACCTCCCGGAGTACCTCTCCAGACAGCTCCCCCCCCCCCCCCCCACGTATTTATAACAGGCTTCGGAATTCGGGAAAACCCCTTTTACAGTATGACGTAAGCACTAAGCCAGGCAAAGGAGAGAGGGCCTAGCCTTGCATGCCAAAGACATTGGATTTGCCAAACGGGCTGTACGTAGGTACGTACGTGGAAGGCTCGCGTGCAGTGTAAACCGACACACAAAAAGAAGATCTAATTATTAACCCCAGCACTGCCACTAGTCTAGACTAAAACTGCACTGCATTCGGCCGGATACCCGTGCCTGAGGTCAAGATAAAGAGCTTAATCAAGGAAGAATAATTAAACATCCCTGAAGTGAAGAACTCTTTGCTTTCCAGGACGTCTTTCTAAGTTAGGCTAGGTAAGCATAAAATTAAAAAGGCTAGACTTATCGTGGTTTAGGAAACCACTCGTTCATTTGACGCACGCACTTGTGTACAAAGAGAATGGAGGTGGAAATAGGAAACCAATGGCAATGCGTGTGACTGAATAAAGCGCTGCTGTACGAAGTGAAAGGTGGTTTCCTATTTCACGATAAAAAAAACATGAAAAATGTTAAGTTAGACATGTTGTTAGATAAGCTACGCTGTAGATCTAACTAACTAGTGTTAACTTAACTTTAGCATGTTTAGGTCCAGTGTTGGAGGTCTCGAGACTGGTCTTGGTCTCGAGACCAGTTTGCTTGGCCTTGGTCATGTTGGTCTTGGTCTTGCTTGGTCTCAAACCCTCTGGTCTTGGTCTTGATCTTGGTCTCGAGCCTTCTGGTCTTGGATTTTTCGGCCGAGACCAGCACGAGACCGGCTATCAAAATAAAGAGTTTACACATTAATCTTTACGCGCTCGTGCATGTCGAAACGTATGTACAAAGTTACAATCATCCCTAACTTAGTACCGTGCATGCACGCATGCCTGGATTATTGCCTGCAGCCACATCGCGCGTGCGAAGCTCCTTCACGCATGGTGGAGTTGCTATATAATGTTCCTCAAGTGCAAAGAGCATGTCTTGCCAGTAGGCAATATTTAAGGCATACAGGTCATGCAGGTGTACATATGCAGATAAAACCAAAAACACAAATGAGCAACTCCACAATGAAACTGAGGGGTTCACATAATATTTTATTATTATTTTTGTTGTTGTCTGTTTCAGCACTGGTCTGTTTGTTTGTAGTATTAAACATTTGTAGACTCTGCTGTACAGAATACTATACTCCTTTATTTAAAGATACTGGAGAAGAGTGTTGCCTTGTGCAAAACTATAAGGGAAAGGATGGATTGTATGTCAGTTTTCTTGGTTATGCATGGGGAAATGCATCTGTGAAAATTTCAACCCAATCCGACATGTTTTCTCCGAGATATGAATGAAAATATAAACAAAGAAAATAAAAGAAAAGGAAGCATTACAGCATGGTTACAATAACGCTCTCACACTACTATTATACATAGTTTCTTCCACTGACTATTTTTTCCAAAGCTTTTACAATATTTAGGCTTCTATGATACCTTCTGACATATTTTTCACCATTTCACTTCATAACTCAGCCTTTTGCATTCTCCCCTCCTACACTCCTCCCCAGTATTGAGTTGCTTCATTAGCCCTGATTCCAAACAGTATTTTCAATTTTTAGGGCTAAAACTCAGGCCCCGCCCTGCCAAATAAAATAAAAACATGGACCCCGAAAAAACAATAACTAAGAAAAGGATTTAACAGGAATAAATGTAATATACATTTCTATTCTTAAAAACAGTTTCATGGGATCATATTAGAGTTGAATAAAGAAAAAAGGCATTCAAACGTAATCTTGAACATGTTTTGGAAAACAATCATTCTAGAGATGAAGTCATGTTTAGTTTGTATGCCTTGCTGTATAGTTTGTATGATTTATTATTTGTCTGATCTATATTTAAGTAACTTGGGCAAATGTGTTGGTAAAGAGTTGATAGAGAGAGAGAAAAAAAGAATAACTTCAAGATGTTTTGGAAAAGGTTATTCTAGAAACGAAGTTATTGGCTTGCTGTATAGTTTGTTAAGAACAATTTATATTATTTGTCTGATCTATATTTAATTAACTCAGGTATATGTGTTGATAGAGAAAACTGAATGACTTGAACATATTTTGGAAAACATCATCCTAGAAATGAAGTCATGTTTAGTTTATATGCATTGCTGTACACAGTGTACAGTTTGTTTTTTTATATTAAGTAACTCAGGCAAATGTATTGATAAAAGAGTTGATAAAAAAAAAAAAGAATGACTTGTACATGTTTTGGAAACATCATTCTAGAAATGAAGTCATGTTTATTTTGTATGCCTTGTGGTATTGTTGCTAACAACACTTCGCATTATTTGTCTTTCAGTAGCTCAGGTAAATGTTGATCATGCAGATAAAGAAGTATTTTTTCTATTATTACATTTTCTCACGATCCTGGATCCTTTGTGCAGTTTGTAGCTACTGACTCGTATTGTGCATTAAACTTCGTCTGAATTCCCACTTATACTCTCCGCCGCGACAGTTATCGCTAGTGTGTATGTATAGTCTATGCACTGCACAAGCGATGCGTAAATGCATGCGACGGTGTGTTGCCAAACCCCAAAACTTGGATCGTCACAAAGGATTTATCTCTTGAAATTCACGGAAATACAAACAATATTGTACTATATTGTCACCTGCTTGCTGACCAGGTGAGAATAAAGTGAAAATATTGAAATCGAGAGATATAACCTTCGTGACGATCCAAGTTTTGCAAGCCGCAACACATACATGTACCATCGCATGAATACACATCGCTTGTGCAGTGCAGTGCACACTAGCGATAGCTGTCACAGCGCAGAGTATAAGTGGGAATTCAGACGAGTGTGGCTGTATCCTCATGTCGATGCTGTGGATACAACCACACGCGTGTGGCCGTAAGGTAAAGACACACGCGTGTGGCTGTATACACACTGCCAAACTTAAAAGAGAAGAAAAGTTTTTTATTTTACTTACCAGCAATGTTCCGGAGGCTCTCAATTTTCCCCTTTCTGCTTCATATCTGATGAATGAACTGAAAATGGTGAATTTTAAGAAAAAAACTGACGCTCATCGGACTCGTTGGTCAACAGCTTGTCGTCGAGTGACACACACAAAAGCATGCTATTCAGTTTCGGTATAGACTTGTCACTTTTGGAGGACGAGGTCAATCTGACCGAGTACACAGGATGAGTGGATAGCGGCAAAAACATCGATATACACTGTATATACAGACTGGATAAAGCAATAAAGCACATTGTATATTGCCGCATGCAGGACGTTGAAGCTGGCGCGCAAACCCGGAAGTACATGTAGCTAAAAGTACTCCCATTTATCGCGCGTGCCGATATATGCGTGTATGGGAAATGAGTGTAAATCCCGGTATAATAGTTAACAGAAAGACTAAAATGTTACATGCATGTTGGTGCAAAAAACATAATTGTAAATTTAATATGTTATTCTCAAAGATAACCAGTTTTTAAGATAAACTGCATAAATACAAACCCTGGTCACTTTAAATAACAGGCTCATTACAAGTCATTTTGAAACACATACTGGCAATGGGTTATATGATTGCTTGTTATTTTTTTTTTCTTTACTATACCCCCTTTTTTTACAAGGGGGGGGGGGGAGCCAAAATTATCACAATAAATGTAGTAATGTTCAGCCACGCCGGAAGGGTCGATCCCAGCTTTTTTTTTTGGGGGGGGGGGGGAAACACTCTTGGGGCCCACCTCTAATGCTTAATACCAGCATACAAGGAACCCATATACACCCCCCCCCCCCCCGAAACAAGCACCCTTCTCCCCCTTATACTTATTTATTCATATATAAAAGGACAAGTTTATAATTTTTTAAATTAAGAAAATACTTCTTCTCTCATCATTAGTACTGAAACATGATTATTTGTTAACCGGATGGCGTGAGAGACTCGGGAGACCGGGCATGGCAATGGGAGGGTTATGAATGGCATACTGGTAAATTTTGGTGATGGGGCCGACAGGCGACACCCTTTGCCCGAAAATTAAACATTCAGTTTTACAACCGAATATACCCTTTGACCGAAAATTAAATATTCAGTTTCACAACCGCAAATTTTGTACAATTTTGGTGGTGAAAATTAATGTACAGAAATTTTCATATTGTGGCATTGCCCAAAATATAAAAAAATATGGGCGCCCTTATGCTAATATATGAGGATACTGAGGAGGGATCGAGGGGGGGGGGCAAAATAATCTCTGAATAAAGCAAGCATCTGCCCTTTTTAATAGATGATAGACATAATTTCAAAATACTGAGCAACGTAGCTTCTAATTACAATACGAGAGAGCGTAACGACCGAGTAAGAAAATATTGATTTTTGAATGCTGAAAGTTTGCATTTTAGAGAACTAATGATGTCAATATGCTCATTTTACAACATTGTATATGATCCAAAAAATTCTTTTTTTTTTTCTTCTGAGGGGGGCCGATTGTCTCCCCAGGTCCTATGAAAATAATCCCCCGAATAAAGCAAGCACCTGCCCCTTTTTCATAGATGATATATTAGACAGATGTTCTACATTGTAAATACTGAGACACGTTGCTTCTATACGAGGGAGCATAGCGACCGAGTTAGAAAATTTGTTATTTTTTATTTTTGAATGCTGAAAGTATGCATTTTAGAGCACTAATCATGTCAATATGCCTATTTCACATGCTTTGATCCAAGAAAAAAATTTTCTTCCCAGGGCGCCTATGGTAACATTTTTCATGATGAAGGGAGGTAAATAAACAAAATTGCTGTTGGCCCTCAATTAACCAGTAAAACTGAACAGTGTCAAAGTCTGAGCTTAATTTAGTAGGCCCTAATCTAGATTTTTAAAAGCTGGTTTCGTCCCCGTTAGTGGCTATACAGAGGTGGTCGGATTCACTTCACTCTTGCAGTGTTTGCCCTTACCCGCTCCATCTACTTTGCTGAATTATTATGGCATCGTGAGTTTCATTTGATGGAAGGAAAGGGACATTTTATTACCATAGAAGAGCTGTTTATTGGTGACTAAATATATTAAGTCTGAAGAAAAGTTTACTCGTGTGATTTTTATTTGAGACTAAAAACATTTTGCACCTATCATGTGTGGCTAATTAAATAATTCATTAAGCTGTAAGTATTTCATATAGTCTATTCATTCAGAATTGCAATTTTTGTTTTTGCATTGAATCGTACGCAGAGTGGGTGAGTGAGTGGGTCAATCAAGGACAGGATAGATCTAGCCTACACAGGGCTGCCAACACTCACGCATTGAGCGTGAGAATCACTCATTTCACTTCTTTTTCTTCATAATGCCTTTAGGTATATGTTAAAATACTCTATAAAGTATGCACAGGGCTGGCAACATTGGATAATAATTGAGAGTGAGATTATACGAGAAGCGAAGTGCGAGGGAGCGAAGCGTCCAAGCCCGACCGAGCGAAGGGAGGGTGTGGGAGGGGGGCGACCCCCCCCTCCCACGGTGTGGAGCTTTTTTATTTTTCAAGTTGAAATTGTGTGATCTGGTGCATACTACATAGAGTATTTTAACATATACCTAAGGCATTATTAAGAGAGAAAATTATACAATTTTACATGCAAAGAAAATGATAAACACGGAATACCCACTTGTTGAAAAATGCCAACCATGTCTTTTTTTGGTTCCCTTGTCTGTTTGACCCAGGTTTTGGATGTAGGTACTCTTGGGTGGAGATGATGGGAAGATGCAACAAGCAAGCATCCAAACAGAGAATTTATTGTATCAAGCCTCCTCTGTTGCCATCTTCATTGTCATTATGGCTGAAAGTGTTCCATATAAACATAAAGAATTCATGTGTTGTGAGTATACGGTATGGTACGGTCCGGTCATGTCAGGGTATCGATGCATATAATATAGCCTAGCCCCGCAAGGCACGGATTAGATCTTACCATAGAGATCCTATAAATTAATCTCTATGGATCTTGCATACGCACACGCTCGAAATGAGATCGAGGGCTTTCGACAAAAGGTGGGAAAACTTTCACAAGTTTTTCAGTGCTTCCTAAATTCTTGAGTTGGTCGCCATTTTATTGAAATCTATCATTTTTTATTATTATATTTAGTTATTTCAGATTCGTACGTGAGAAATTTCATGATTAGCGTGAGAGCGTGAGAAATGGGTGAAATGCGTGAGTCTCACGCTCAATACGTGAGTGTTGGCAGCCCTGGTATGCACCAGATCACACAATTTTACCTTGAAAAATAAAAAAGCTCCACACCGTGGGAGGGGGGGGGGTCGCCCCCCTCCCACACCCTCCCCCACTCCCTCGCTTCGCTCGGTCGGGCTTGGTCGCTTCGCTCCCTCGCACTTCGCTTCCCGTATAATCTCACTCTCAACTATTATCCAATGTTGGCAGCCCTGCCTACATGTAAGTAACACTAGGCCACTACTGACTTGAATTGAAAAACAACACAATTAACAGTATATGGGGCTAGGAATAGCGTAACAACACGTAAGAAAACCAGTGAATAAATCACACAAGTAAAACTTTTTCTCAGACATAATATATTTACTCACCAATAAACAGCTCTTCTATGGTAATAAAATGTCCTTTTCCTTCCATCAAATGAAACTCATGATGCCATAATAATGTGTTTTGAGACGTTTGAAAATGCTAGATATAACGCGCACATCAATGGAGAAATTGTGGCATTTGGGAGTACTTTTAAGTGTTTCCGGTATATGTGGCCGGCTTCCAACGAGGGCGCTGTTGCTTTATCCACTTTTTTTATATCGATGGGCAAACAACAACAAAAAACAACAACAGTCAGTTGCATGCGAGGCCGGGGGGGGGGGGGGGGGGGAGGGAGAATGTCTCATTGAGGCCTGTACTGTACATCATCCATGCAAACCAAAATGCCTGGGGGGGGGGGGGGGTCACTTCCATTGAAGAAAGGACAGCATCCGCGAGAAGAAAAACGCAGAAAAAGGGTATTTTTTCAGGGGTAGGCACCATGGTTCTCACCAGGGCTTTTACACATGGCAGGGCCACCATGTGCAAATTTCAAATACACTTTTGCCACCATGTGCAAATTTAGAAGGGGAAATGCCACCATGTGGAAATTTAAGCATGAAAGTGTATAATGTCACTTTTAATATGCAAAAAAGTACCCAACCAAAACAAAGCCACGCGTTCCAGTTTTCTGTACCATGCGCAAATTTTTCCTGGATGCCGAACGTTGTGTTTCCACCACGTGTAAAGAAAATCCTGGTGAGAAGCCTGATAGGCACGCAACGCGAATAGGGTGTGAAAAAAGCCAAAAAATGAAAAAAAGGTATCTGAAGCATGATAATCTAAAACGCGAAAAGGGTATGTAATTTGCATCGACTGCGGGACCGACTGTAACAAGACCCGTGAACGGAAAATCCTATAAAGAGAATTAAAAGCCACCACGATATTGACGAAATCCCAAATACTATATATACCCCACTATCACTCTCAAGGTATGAAAATGGGGATATCCTGGTTTAGGGTATGAATTATCCCAACAATTAATGAAATCCCTGTTTAGGGTGTTCAAATCTGGGACATCTGCACATATCCGTGTTTAGGGTGTCCTAGCGGCCTGCCCTTGAATCCTTGTTTAGGGTGCTTTTTTTAGGACGATTCTCGCGGATGCTGTCCACTCTTCAATGGAAGTGACCCCCCCCCCCCCCCCCCCCCCCCCCCCGGGCCAAAATGTAGAAAAGGGGTAGGGTGGAACTTAGGCCTATACCACCCGTAGTTCAAAAAGGCGTTTTGAATAGCGAAACTAATTGCCGCGGACTAACTAACGCGGACGCGAAATACATGTACATTGTCTTAGATCTTCTAAAATAGAGAAGAAAAGTTTTGATTTTACTTACCAGCATTGTTCCTGAGGCTGTCAATTTTCCCCTTTCTGCTTCATATCTGATGAATGAACTGAAATGGTGAATTTTAAGAAGAAAACTGACGCTTGTCAGACTCGTAGGTCAACAGCATGCCGTCGAGTAGCCAATAGAAAAGCATGCTATGTAGTTTCAGTACAGAATTGTCACTTTTGTGGGACGAGGTCAATTCATTGACCGAGTACACAGGATGGGTGGCCTGTACTAAAGAAGTTTGCACCCCCTCATTATTTTCATCAGATTTAGAGTTAGGATCGGGATTAGGATTAGAGTTAGGATTAAGGCTAGGATTAGGATTAGGATTAAGATTAAGGTTAGGATTAGAAAGGATTAGGGTTGGAGTACACAGGGCTACATTGGTATGCTGAGCTGAGCAAATTTATGTGACATGCTGCCCTCTATAGCCAAAGATTAAAATTGCTGAAATAATCAATAAATTCATAAAATATATTTGCTTTTTATACCTAGGATAATAAAATATGCTATTTCCATTCCATTCTCCAACTAAATGTAAATCATCTTCATCAAGTGAATTTAGAAAAAAAAAAATTTTGATCACTTGCGACACAGCTCTTGCCTCATGCTCTGATCCACTGTCCAATGAATTAAGAAGACTACTTTCTTATTGTCAGCAATTTGCATATTACAACACGTCTGTTGTGCGAGGTTAGTACTGGGCACTAACGTTAGTGTGAGTGGGGTTGGAGGGGTGTGAACTTCTTCAGTATTATCGATAAAGGATTGCTTTTCAGCACCAGGCAGGGAACCTGGGAATCCCGTGAAAGGGTATCAAAAATAGGAAAAAAATCTGGAAGAAGGGTATCAAGTTCAGAGGTATGGATATGATGTAATACTTGAATGAAATCCCCGTTAAGGGTATAAAGATCAGAGATGTTAGACATGTTTCCCTGTTACAAGCACTCATACTATAATCCCCATTCCTGGCAGGTATAATTCGTTGAGGCATCTCCATCATCCGTGTACATGCTAAAATGGGGCAAAA
This sequence comes from Echinometra lucunter, assembly GCA_029962745.1. Classification (NCBI taxonomy): domain Eukaryota; kingdom Metazoa; phylum Echinodermata; class Echinoidea; order Camarodonta; family Echinometridae; genus Echinometra; species Echinometra lucunter. The sequence goes on from CM057159.1 coordinate 1,542,513, forward strand.
GGGTATTTTCAGCACCAGGCAGGGAATCCCCGCAGGGAATCCCCTAAGGGTATAAAAAAACAGGTGAAATCTGGAAAAAAAGGGTATCACATTCAGAGGTTATGATGCAGTCCTTGGATAAAATCCCTGTTAAGGGCATAAAAATCTGAGGTGTTATCCCTGTTTAGGGTTCAGAAAAGGGTGCTTTTGAGAAAGTGATTTACGTGGATGATGTACAGGTCTCAAAGAGACATACCACCCCCTATACATTATGTACTTACCGGTATATGTACATGCAGACTGATTTTTGGTCCAGTATGGTGTACAGGGACTGCTTGGTAGGAATGGATTTTTCTAAAAGTATTGGCCTGAATTCTAAGTGCACTGAAATAGGCATAAAAGGACGCATATTGGCCTTGCGCAACTCCAAAAGAAAACCGATAATTGAACCAGTATTTATGTGCATATATGCTTAAAAAACTCAGGAGAGGGTGTAAACTACCCTGTGGTTTAAACCAAGCCCCTTAAGCTCCGCCATTAGCTTTCATCTATTAGAAGCCGAAATAAGCCCCAATCAATAATTCATGAGCTGTCATGAATTATGCATTTTGTGAGATGCTCCCTTTCACACAGCGTACTCACATGACAAATTTTATGCGATGCGAGACAATGCAGACAGCGCGAGAGGAAAGGTCAAATCGCGTAATATATGTATTTATTGAAATTTTACTCACACGTTGCGCGCTGGCTGCGCAAGGGATGTAGCAAATCAACTTGGGCCATTTCTGATGTGCCATTCAACGCATTTAAACTGGTTATCGATCACAAAAAATTAATGTATGGGGGCGGAGCCTATTACTAGTATCTGGAAACCATCCTCGCTTGTTTAACTAACACCTGACTCAGACTGGGTACCCAACAGCTGGATTATATCTTCGAGTCGATGAATTTTTCGATCGGAGGCCTCTACAATAGATTTTTTTATCCTTCTTTTAAAAAACATTTTCTAGTATTACTGTTTCTTTCTAACTGTACTTCAGTCTGCTAACACGCAAAAAGAAAAAAGTTCCTCAGCTTAATTTTTTTTTGGGGGGGGGGGTTTGAGGGGGGACATACCCTATTGTGTTCCCTACCCTTCATTTATAGAGGTGTCATAGTCTAGTGCAGCGCTTCTCAACCGGTGGTCCGCGGCCCACCAGTGGGCCGCGAAGCTTTCTTAGATGGGCCGCGAAGTCAGTCCAAAATATTTTGGAAAAATTCTTGAATTCAGCTTTCCAGTTAACGTCAAAGTGAATTGAATTTATTAAACATATCAAAATAACACCAACGGTTGTGGATTATCGTCAATGCAATGTGCTAAAAATTTTCGAAAATTTCTGTACATTTTGGGTGGGGGTATTATATCAATCTTTCATTTATTACAACCATACTTGTAGGTTGGATTTTGTAATGTAATGTAGGTAGTGGTCCAGATAATTACCTCACAATTTGCTTTTTTCTTTTGTCATGTTTTATTGATGTTCTTTGAGACTGTGTGAGGTGGGCCTCAAAATATTTTAAGAATGAAGGTGGGCCGCGAAAAAAATTTCAGTTGCCAAAGTGGGCCTCGAGGTAAAAAAGGTTGAGAAGCACTAGTGGATATGGATATTAGATCATACTGTACCTTTGTTACAGGGATATGATGTCCCTTGTAACGAAGGTACTCTTTTAAGAAGGTTAAACAGAAATGGGTGAAGAGTCCAACTGAAATCAGTTTCAACATGAAATGACATCCTTTCCCTTCCTTTCTCAGTTGCAGTCATCTTAGTAAACTCATTTTCAAGAATTCAAGGAAAAATTAAATGTGGGAGCTCACAACAAGGAGGTATAGAAACAATTTTAGAATCCATTAACTGTAACATACACATTGTTTTCATAATCAACTTTGAATTATCCAAAATGACCATTCAAGTTAGTATAAATGTTGTATGAATTATGCTTGTGTGACATCATGAAGACTTGGCACTTGAAATTGATGCTGGAAGAGAGAAATGAAGCAAGTAATGAAAAAAAGTGTCCCCTGTAACAGAGGTATTATATCACATCTAGTAACTCTGATCACTCTAGAATGAAGAGGTCAATTCACAAAATACAAATGGAATTTATTATTGAAGTGATTATGTAGCTATTAAACTTCCAATGAGTATTTCATATCATTTGAAACGCTTTTATTTTTGAGCTTCCATGTCACAAAAAATTGCCTCAACCCGATGGAATGACCCATATGTCACTGGGCTATGGATCTCATCCGAGTTCAAATTGCACCACTGCGCTAATGTCCTTTGGCAAGATATGAATCTTCATTGGCCACTCTCCACCCCGGGGGGGGGGGGGGGGGGGCACTCAGTATATAATGCGTGGTGGGTATGTGCCGCAGAGAAGACAATTTAGACCCCCATTTTTACACTAAAATTTTCCGTTCCAAAGCATAGCATTTTTATCTTATCGAGAAAAAAAACAAAGAAAGCCGTTCCGAAGCATAGCATTTTCTTTTTGTCGAGAAAAAAGAAGAAAGAAATCCGTTCCAAAGCTTCGCATATTTTTCTTTACGCCATTCCGGCCACATTGATCCGCTACAATGAGCTGCATTTTTGGTGAAAAGCGGCCCGCAGAGCGCTGTCTGACCATCGCCTCTGCGCGAGCGCACCCGGCGCCCGTGCTGTTGGGCTAGCTGCATGCACGTATGCCCGTTCCATAGGGATACATACGCACTCACACGCAGGCGAACCGTTCCAAAGACCCCCGTTTTCACAAACATTTGTAGTTCTGAAGCCGTTCCGAAGACCCTCCTTTTCACAATAAGCCCGTTCCAAAGCCCCCGTTTTTTGTCTTGCCTGCGGCACATACCTACCACTTTTGGAGTCGAGTACACCCCCCCCCCCCCCCCCCCCCCCCCCCCCGGGTCTCCACCCAGGTGTTACGTGGGTACCTGGTAGGATATGAAAGTCATTGGTTTGCATTGTGAGCACCTGTAAGATGGCGCCTGGCTGGAATGCTCCCTCAGGAGTGTAGAAGGTGTACATTGTCTGCGGGCAAATTAAGCCTGACTCCGATGACTGGTGGTAATACTACTTCTTAGACACAGCAGAGAGATGTATTAGGCACCTTATCAGAAGTCAGAGCTAATTTGGGACGTTGCCTTTAGTGTCTTTCTCGCACAGCGTCTTTCCCCCTCCGATCCTCCTGTTTCTCCATAGACAAAACAACGGAGGATCAGGAAAGCCAATGCAAAAGAACAGTCACAGAAAAGACGCGGAAAGACGCGGGACGAGACTTTTGATAAGCGGCCTTAGGGGCTATATAAATGCAAATTATTATTATTATTAAGCCATGACTTATCCTATAGTCCTTTGAGCAGCATTTGTTTCCATGAAATACAGCATCCAACAAAGGTGAGCACAAACTGAATAGCAAGGATACTATGTACTAGTATTGACTTTTGTTGCCACCATTTCAGTACATTCAAACAATTACATTACACCAATCACAGAATGTTCACTCAATCATTATTGTAAGGCTTGTGTTTTTAATACATTCATGTAAAAATTTGACTTGGAGTGTTTAACTTTTGTGGAGGGTGCAGTGGTGTACTCACTTTTGTTGGTTGCTGTATTCATTTAACCCATTCATGACAGAGGTCCACATTTTGTGGTTTGGCCTAATATCTTTTGATGCAAAGCCCTAAAAATTATACCAAATACATGAGCAGAAAGAGCAAAAAATTCTACACAAACTGTGCCCATTTTGGTTGCGACAATTATCGTTGTTTGACGCTGGAAATTTTTTAAAGGAAAATATTAAAGCATCAAAATCCTTAAATTGGCAATGTGATAGAAAGTCTAAAATCACCATTTTTTTCCTGCAAATTGGCAACTTTTTGACTTCTCATCCTAATTTCTGTCAATTTATATTCATTTCAGATACATGACATTTTATAAGAAAAATGTAGCAATAAAATAAAAATGTTGGAGTTGCCAATTTGAAGAATAAAAGCTGATCAAATTAGGCTTTAAATAATTCCTGTCACGAATGGGTTAAATTGAATTGCCCTTTTCATTTTTTATTTTTTTCCCCATTTTTTTCCTTTTTAATTTTTTTCTTTATAGATCTCTCAAAATAACATGCAAATATCACAGACTTTTCTTTAAAACTTCAAGGGAATCTTTAATTACAAGCTCTGCTTTTTATTAGATTCCCTCATATTTCACCTATTTAAATTAATTTTTCTTACGCTCATCATGGTGAACTGAATATATTAAGATCTACGTGTTTGTATGTTCTAATTTCCCCCTTTGTATTATGAATCGTCTCATTTATAATGTCATTCATATGTATATTTATGTATTATTTCTTACTTGCATGCATGTATCACCCAGGGGGGGGGGGGGGGTCACTTCCATTGAAGAGTGGACAGCATCCATAAGAAAAAAACACGGAAAAAGGGTATTTTTTCAGGGGTAGGCGCGTAACGCGAATAGAGTGTCAAAAATGCCCCAAAATGAAAAAAAGCCCCCTAAATCACGATAATCTAAAACGCGAAAAGGGTATGTAATTTGCACCGACTGCGGGACCGACTGTAACAAGACACATGAACGGAAAATCCTATAACATCTGTGTAAAACATAATGAGACTGTGAATTATCTCGAGATAAAAACAGCTCCAAACTTTCAGTGGACCCCACTGTCACTCTCAAGGTATGAAAATGGGAATATCCTCATTTAGGGTATTAATTGATGAAATCCCTGTTTAAGGTGACGTGCAAATCTGGGACATCTGCACAAAATTTGTGTTTAGGGTGTCCTAGTGGCCTGCCCTTGAATCCTTGTTTAGGGTGCTTTTTTTAGGACGATTTTGTGGATGCTGTCCACTCTTCAATGGAAAGTGACCCCCCCCCCCTCCCCCCCCCCCCCCCCCCCCGAATGTATCATTATTTGTGTGAAATATGAAAATAAACTGAAACTAAACTGAACTGATTAGTGTGGGAAATGAAATTTCCACCCATTTTCTCCACCGTCTTCTATAAACGCAGTGCCTTAGCAGAGAACAGGAAAAACTATTTGAACTTTGATATGATCTTCCGGCAGGTGTGTGTGTGTGTGTGTGTGTGTGTGTGTGTGTGTGTGTGTGTGTGTATGGGGGGGGTGGTGGTATTATTCTACCCTACTTTGGCAAAAGGAAACAAGTGACATATTAACCAAATTTGAGTTATGGATATTTTCATATTTTGCCTAGTGTTCTCTTCTTCCGGGCCAAGTTTAAATGAAAACTTATCCTGCTAAGAGATATGTTAGCCACGACACCATGGTATTGTATTGACATCAGTATAAATGACAGATACATTTTACTCTTGTACAGGAAATGTCACATGCTTCCTTTTGCCATGTAAAGTGATTACACAATGGTAATATTTTTTTTGATATATGATCGAGAATTGAATTTTAAGAAGAATAAAATTAAAAATTTGTTGTTTTTTAATCGAAATCAATGCATTTTGGCTACTTTTCTCATAAGGCCTGGCGTCCACTAGGGCGCGGACAAGATGCGGAATGCGAAATTACTACATCCGCATTCATTCAGCAACCTGTCCGCATGTTCCTAATAGATTCCGCTCACTGTCCTAGCGTTCTTAACACTTCCTGGCGTTTCCACACCTTCGGTTCGAGAGGGCAAAATTTATGTGTCCAAACCTAACCCGGCATCCACTAGGGCATGGAAAAGACCAGCAATTCAAATTAGTGAATCTGCATTCATTCGGCAACCTGTCCGCATATTCTTGTAATATTCCGCTCACTGTCTTCATCATTCCTAAACACTTTCGCATGTTCGGCAGAGCCTCCGGAGAGGGCAAAATATCCGTGTCCAAATTTTGGTCTAGACCAAAATTCTGATGCCGAAACGATCTTCCTCATACCTTCGGCAACTTGTCCGTAACCCTTCTTTAGCTTATCTGGGGCTTGTCCGCAAACGCTCGTCTAGGCCTCCGCCATGGGAGCAGCTTCACTGATGCATATCGAATGTAAAACTTAGCATGATTTCCTCATGTTGTCCGCATATAAAATGACATTCCTAGGTCTGTCAACAGTCAGCCCACAGACATTTGCAGGAATGTCCCAGGAAACAATGATTCCTACTCTTGTCTGCGTCTGACACGGACATGATGCCGAAATGATATAATTATCTTCCGCAACCTTTCCTAATCTTGTCCTTGCTCTAGTGGACGTCAACCTGAAAAAGTCAAGAGTTGACCAAAAAATTTGAGTATGAGGTATGACGTAAAAGTGGGTACCCATCTTCGCGCATTGCAGTTGTGCTGCGCGCTAGACTGTACAATTTGTATTATACCTTGCGTGCATTTTGCTAGAATTGAGCGTCAAGGTACCCACTTTGACGTCATTTTGACGTCAAAGTGGATACCCACTGTTGAAACTGGGTCACAGATGAGGGGTCAAAAATATCCTGAAATCTTACCACATATCAGGGTTTCCTTGGCTGCACGACTTTTAAAAAAACTTTAGGCAGATGATTTTCTGCTATTATAAAATCAGGCTCTTTTAAATGAACTAACATTGTTTCAGCATTGGGTACCCCCTTTAAAGCAGGGCAGTATTGCTCCTGACATATATGATCGGTATATTGTGCTGGCTTAGACTTTGGGACTTTAAACAAAATTCCATAAAGTCCCACCTAGCCCCTTATACTATCAGCTACTCTACGATACATTCCAGGGTCTGTTCCACTGAGCATGGTGAGCCAGCTCTTTTGTGGCCACTCGTTGTTTTTCACCTATTTTTCTTTGTTTTGTCTCTCTATTTTGAGAAGGAAGGATAGAGAAAAACAGGCAGGAAATGGCTGCAAAATGGCTACAAAACAACAATAAAAGAGACATAAAAGTGAGACTTTTAAAGGGAAAGTCCACCCCAAAAGTTTCACTGTTTCAATAAAAGGAGATGGATTTGAACAGCATTTTAAGAAAGAAATGAGCAAAATTGGTAAAAGAATAAGAAAATTATACTCATTTACATTTTCTAGTAAATAACTCTTGGCTCTGCAAATTAGCAACACCGATGACATCATATGCGAGCAGCTCTCCATTCACTTTGTACATGAAATTTCACATTTTCTCAATTTTCTTGGAAGTTATGCATTTTTTCACCCCATAGTCAAAGTATGTTATGTAAAAAGCAATTCTTCTGAACAAATGGCGAATTTTGTGCACTCTGCACATTTTGGTTCACTCTGATGTGGGGTGCAGTAGATTGAGTAGTCTGCTTGGCCTTGCAGTTCAGACAATTTGTTATGCCAAATGACTGACAAAAGTGTGTGTCTGCAGAATACTCTCATTATGCCATTTCCTGAGTGCCCGGGGGGGGGGGGGGGGGGGGGGGGGGGAGGGGGGGGGCACCAATGTCATTACAAGGTGTACACCATGCTTGTACGTGGACTTTCAAAATAGACCCTAAACAAGTAATTATCCTTCTATCTCAGAATACCTAGGCAAGTATTTTGCAATGTTTCTCCCACTCTAAACAAGTATTTTAAAATCAAGCTATTGTAAAAGTATACCCCTTTTTCCTGATTTTTGCAATTTTGATACCCTTTTTTCACTGTACGCATGTACATCGCCCATTCGTGAAAAGCAACCCTTTTTACACATTTTTTGTCTTCGACTCGGGACAATATGAGACTAGTTTGGGAAATATATGTGGTATCTCCCTCAAGGCCAGTCAATATTATATATTATTACTTGAATGAGGCATTTTGGAGACAAGATATAAGCGCGTATTTTGTCTGTCTAATTGATTCACTCAACACAAAATACGTCACAATGGTTCAGCCAGGGCTCAGCTGCATGACTAGGGTAATAATATTCATATTCCCCTCCTCCGCGAAATTTGTCATTTTCCTATTGCGCCTGTGTACTAAATTTATTGGTCCATAATATCCATATTCCACCTTTCTTGTATAAGTGCGCATTTAGCATAGTGCAAACGCGCAGTGTATGCGATAGAGGTTAAAAACAATGGATACGTGAGGTAACCATTTACGTCACAATCGCTTAGCCAGGATTACATACCTGCCTGAATAAGCTGAAATCAGAGGGACAGACAGGCAATTAGCAGACATGTTTGTCATTGCTACAAAATGATAGGCTTGAATTGTGCATTATCCTATAGCTGTAGGTAATAATAATTATATTGACTGGCTCTACTTTCAGGGAATATCGAAAATGTTGCCCTTAAAAGATCCATATTGCCCTCGTCTTCGACTCGGGACAATATGATTCATTTTGCGGGCAACATTTTCGATATTCCCCTCAAGGCCAGTCAATATAATATAAATAGTAATAATAAGGATAATGATGATGATGATAATAATAATGATAATGATGACGATGATAATAATAAGTAGATAATGATAGAGATAATGTTAATGATAATGTTTGCAGTGTTAAATTCAATCATGTTTAATGCAGTGCTTGTGGTATGACTTTGTAGAAGGAGGCAAATTTAAGGTTAGTGAAGTGCTTATTGTTTTCTCTTTTTGTGTAAGTTGGCATTTTTGTTTTTGGTTTCTACAGATTTGAATATTGGATGGTACGTGAACAGCCAATATGGCTCGGGATGAGGACAGAGAGAGAAAAAGACGTTTGAGTAAGATGATGCCAAAGTTACAGGAGATAAATCCTGAGGAAATTCTTCCATACCTCCATTGTCTTAGTGACATGCGCAAGGTAAGTGGAATGGACAACTTCATTTTTTTTTTTTTTTTACTAATCTTGCCTACCTTTATGTGTAAGGGACAAGTAGTTGTAATGGACTTGAATTTGGGAAATCACTTTATCTCCCATTGCTTCACTAAAAATGTATAAATTCAATATAAATGATAATTGTAACAGCAACAATAACAACAGTATATTGATCTTATTTGCCTAGGGCAGCCTTGTGAGCAAAATTACCTTGTTATAATGAGAGTTTGTTATAACAGTGTTCTTTATAACAAGGTTCCACTGTATTTGTGTGCATGACTATGAGGAGATAAATGATCTGACTTTGGGTTGTTAACTCTTACAGTGCCGATGACACGTATATGTGACAAAGAGACTTTGCATTTTAATTGACCACTACTGCACTTAAAAAGAAGTATATCGTGATGAAAATGTGTCAAAGTTTAGAGGATGAAAATAGTATTTAAAATATTGATCAGCCACTACATGCTGCCATAGGAATTTTTAAAGAAAACTGCAGATTTTGGAAAGGATCCATTGTTACTTCAGCATAAAACAATAGCAAACAAACGAGAAACGAAAACGTAAAGGCCAAGAGGGAAGCTCAGTGCTGTTTCACAATAATTTTCATGCATGACCTTGAATTAATAGGAATACTTGGTTTCATTTGAAAGGGTAATAAATTTTTTACAACTTTTGTGTACAACATACTTGTATAGGAGATACTGTTGAAGATTTGCAGGCAGTTGAGAAGTAAGCATTGTTCATGACTTTGTAGAATCTTTGAACGAGCAAAACCCCTGGGCACTGTAAGAGGTACATTGTAAGTAAGAGGTCCATTAACATGCAATTTATATATAGTTTTTTGTTAAATTCTGGTGGTCATATTGATTTAAAAACAAAAAAAAACAGTTTGAGCCATGAGGTTAGCTGAATATAGATGGAGGCTTATAGGAGATGCACTCACATTGTGTCTGTTATGCAGGAGAAGATACGAGCAAATTTGAGAAATGATGGCCCAATGGTAGCAGCTGGAGAACTCTTTGAACAACTACCAAAGAGGGAAATTGGTATAGAACCTTAGTGAATGCACTTAAAAAATTGGAATACGAGAAACTTGCAGATGAATTGGAAGGACCAGGTAAGACATTGGTTTTTGATCTTTAGATAGTTTAATCTTGCGAGGACATCTATGTTTAATCTTGCGAGGACATCTATGTTTAACACTGTTGAAGGTTTTGCTTAGTTTTTCTACAAACCATGCACTTTCACAAATGGCACTACATGTATTTCAGTATAATCATTTTGTATTGCGAGGCACAATGAAGTCAAGATTCCTTCTTCAGATGACGAAACCTGATGAGGCTTTAAATTTAAGGAGTCTGTCAGAGAAAAATTGGTACCAAGATTTGAGATGAAAATTACAAAACTCTAGTTACTCATTATATACACCTGGATCAAGAGGGACGATTGATTTTACCATGAAATCTCAGTCAAATCTACGTGTATGCACACATCAGATGTCATGGGTTTTGTTTCATTTTTAACACAGAGAAGAAGTCTCATCCCTCAGAATCATCTCAAATTGCTGCAGGGCAAACCTCTCACAATGCTTCAGTGAATCAGATTCAAGGGGGACAGCAATCACCTCCAGGTATCCAACTTTCCGTATTGGTTGACACCGTTTCCTTTCAGTTGTGTGGCGCATGCTCCAGCTACAATTATTCCACTTCCTTTTTGTATGCTGCACCGAATACTTAACTTTAACCCTGGACCAAATGCAATATCAAACCCTAACCCTAACCCCGATCCTATGCCTTTCTCTTTGATCAAGGAAAGGCTAGAGCGATTGTTGGGGAAGTATATTGGGTCACTCCCATGACACACTGATCGTATTTCATATTGTGATCTTGACTTTTAACTGTTAATGATAATGATAATATTCAGGGTGTTTATAGTGCCTAAAACATCTGAAATATCATTAACCCGGTCATTGGATTAAGGCTTGCCTGCACATAATTTATGCACCTACTCCACTCCCTGGGGAGAATTCCAGCCAGGAGCCTTCTGCAGACACTCACAATGCTGAACAAACCACAATGACTTTCGCATCCCATTGGGTACTTGCTTAACACCTGGGTGGAGAGTGGCAAATGTAGATTAGATCTAACTCTGTTGTTGTTTTGATCACCATCATCATCATCATCTAATTCTTTCTCAGCAACTAATCCTCATCCTTCTGCTATTGAGGGGAGACCTCTGGAAGCAGAAGCATCTGTGTCACCTGGCTTTCCAGTCACAGCAGCAGAGAAAGATACACCACATAAAGGTATGTGTACGGCATCCCCAATGGTCTACATTTAGACAAGTTTACATAGTGCACTCTTTGCAAGACCCTCTTCTTGTATTTCATGACCTAATTAACCCATTCGTGACAGGAATTATTTAAAGCCTAATTTGATCAGCTTTTATTCTTCAAATTGGCAACACCAACATTCTTATTTGATTGCTATATTTTTCTTATAAAACGTCATGTATCTGAAATGAATATAAATTGACAGAAACTATGATGAGAAGTCAAAAGTTGCCAATTTGCAGGGGAAAACGGTGATTTTAAACCTTCTATCACATTGCCAATTTAAGGATTTTAATGCTTCTTTTCCTTTAAAAAGTTTTCAGCATCAAACAACTAATATTGATGCAACCAAAATGGGCACAGTTTGTGTAGAATTTTTTGCTCTTTCTGCTCATGTATTTGGTATAATTTTTAGGGCTTTGCATCAAAAGATATTAGGCCAAACCACAAAATCTGGACCTCTCCTCACGAATGGGTTAATCACATTGATTCATTTTGTTGGAGAGTAATTTGTGCTGAATTTATGGTTTTACACTCAGCCTTCAACAAATCAGTAGACTTAGAATTAAACCGATTTTAATATGATAACCAATGGATTCTTTCATTGGTATCTGTAGGCTTGACCCGTTGAGCACGATTTGATTTCACCGTAACATGCATTTTCCGTAGACCCTAGCCTAAAGTCCCCAGTTTTGATACAAAAAATGGAAAATATTCATGGAATTCGGGAAGAACAAGGAATTCATGGAATTGAATGGAAAACGTGAATTTTTAGGCCAAAAAATTTGAATGTGCATCAGCGGAAAATTTGGATCAAACCTGTTCGCAGTGTTTAGCATGTGTTCATGAAGCTTTAGTTGTGTCTGCAGTGCATATATATTAGGGTAACTTATATCTTTTTAGAAGATTTTCACTATTTGCAATTGCTTTGTCATATGTTTTGTACATGTATTTCAGTATAATCATTTTGTGTTGCGAGGCATAATGAAGTCAAGATTTCTTCTTCAGATGACGAAACCTGATGAGGCTTTAAATTTAAGGAGTCTGTCAGAGAAAAATTTGTACCAAGATTTGAGATGAAAATTACCAAACTCTAGTTACTCATTATATACACCTGGATCAAGAGGGACGATTGATTTTACCATGAAATCTCAGTCAAATCTATGTGTATGCACACATCAGATGTCATGGGATTTGTTTCATTTTTAACACAGAGAAGAAGTCTCATCCCTCAGAATCATCTCAAAATGCTGCAGGGCAAACCTCTCACAATGCTTCAGTGAATCAGATTCAAGGGGGACAGCAATCACCTCCAGGTATCCAACTTTCCGTATTGGTTGACACCGTTTCCTTGCAGTTGTGTGGCGCATGCTCCAGCTACAATTATTCCACTTCCTTTTTGTATGCTGCACCGAATACTGAACTTTAACCCTGGACCAAACGCAATGTCAAACCCTAACCCTAACCCTGATCCTATGCCTTTCTCTTTGATCAAGGAAAGGCTGGAGCGATTGTTGGGAAAACAGAATTCGAAATTTAGAACACTGAAGAACACAGAATTTGCATGTTAGAAAATGGAGAACTGGGGACTTTACCCTAGCTCAAGTTATCTTGGGCAAAGCATTCAAAGGGCTAATAAAAAAAACCCGCTCATTTCTGATAGACAGTGGGCTAAAAACTGAGGCTGCTTTGAAGAATTATGGTAAAGATGTTGCATTTGATTCGAGGACAATAACCCCCTGGACAATCACTCCCCTGGAGTTTACCCCTGGGGCTAATTGTGCTAAGAGGAGACTTACTGTGGGAACATGTAGTGGGGGTAGGAGTAATTATCTTGGAGAGAATTGCACTGGGGGGGGGGGGGGATAATTCTGCCCTACTTTGGCAAAGGAAGCAAGTGCATGACAAAAGTGACATTTCCTGTAAAATAGTGAATGTATCTTTCATATACATTGGTGTCATTGCAATACGATGATGTCTTGCCTAACATATCTCTTGGCAGGATGAGTGTTCATTTAGTCATGAAGAAGAACACACTAGGTAAAACATGAAAATATCAATAAGTCAAATTTGGTTGATATGTGATTTGCTTCCTTTTCCAAAGTAGGCAGAATTTTCCAGGGGTAATCATCCTAAGGGTACTAATAGACCGGGGGGGGGGGGGGGGGAGGTGGGGTGTTGTCTGGATACTGTTTAGTTTTTGTAATCCTTTAGAAATCATTTTTGTTTCTTTTTCTTTTCTTGTTAAGGAGTAGAGAAGGATACAAACCAATCTGGACCAGAGGAGAATCCTGGACAGGTAAGAAATTACAACATTGGGATTAACAAAATGACACTAAACAAAATGGCCGGAATTCACAAAGGTGGTTTAAATTAGACCATGGTTTAGGCAAATTTTGTGGTATAAGTGCGCTTGATTTAGCACTAAGAAAGATCCAATAATAAATAAATAAATGGCAAAGGGCGCTAAATTTATGCTTGTTTAGACCACGGTTTATGTAAATTAATGCTTGATGCCATTGTTTAGACCACGGTTTATGTGAATTAATCTGAGCATGAATTTACATAAACCGTAGTCTAAACCATGGCAACAAGCGTAAATCTAGCGCCCTTTGCCACATGCGCGCGTTTATCATTGGACCTATCTTAGTGTACTACTAAATCAAAAGCACTTGTACCACAAAATTTGCAAAGGCACTGATGAGACTGAAAAATATTGTATGCAGTTTATGATTCATCCAGGAAAGACTCGGGTAGAGGCTAGTTGTATGCAATGTAGAATACATGTAGATATGTCCTAAGCTGAGTTTTAAAGGTAGGAAGCACATCACAAGATACAGAGGGAGACTGTTCCACGACCTAGGCGTGGAAACGGCTACCAACAAAGTACATGTATGTGTTGGAGGTCTCTCAAGCAGATATTTACTTGCTGATCACAAATTCACACGATAGGGAGTATATGCACCCCACTACTCCTTATCTATGGCAAAACTAAATTTAGATTACTTGTATGAACAAAGGGAAAAGAAAAAAAAAAGACTGCTCACAACATTCTTTTCCAAAGTATTTTCAGACATTTCAAGCAATCACAAGTCATTCTAAACCAGAAGGATCTGTGAAAAGGGGTAGGAGTTGCTGATGAATTGTACCATTTCGTATTCAGGCCTGAGTCAAATTTGACTGAAAATGATATCGGTGATAGTGACCTATTCATGATAGAAAGTGTTCATTGTGGTTTGTCCCAGTAACTTTTGATGGAGACCCCTAAAAAACATACCAAATATAATGAGCAGAAAGAACAGAAAAAAAATTTGATGTTTGATGCTGAAAATTTTTAATAGAAAAATAAGTGCTGAAATCCTTAGATTGGCAATGCGATGAAAAGGTTAGAATCACTGTTTTTCCTTGCAAATTGGTAATTTTTGTCTCGCCCACCAGAGGTGAAGGCCAGACTTGCGGATCCAAATGGCGTCCGTCCGTCTGTTGTCCATCTGTCACAAATGTTAAAGTTTACCTGCAAGACTCTCTTATGACGCATAACTTGGCAACTGTTGCTGCAGTGGCAACCAAACTTGGTGATAGATGCACTTGGGGTACATTCATGTTATGATGCCTTTGGAGGTCACATGGTAATGTCAAAGGTCATTTCAGGTCAAACGTTAAAGTTTACCTGCAAGACTCTCTTGTGACAGATAACTTTGCAACTGTCTCTCACTTTTCAACCAAACTTGGGTTGTAGATGTACTAAGGGGATCTGCATGTAATGGTGTCATCAGAGATTACATGATAAGGTCAAAGGTCATTTGAGGTCATATGTTAATGTTTACCTGCAAGACTCTCTTATGACACATAACTTGGCAACTGTTGCTGCAATGGCAACCAAACTTGGGTGATAGATGCACTTAGGGTAGTTATTTTCACAAGTGGGCGAGACACAATAACGCTTATGCCTTGTTAACTTCTGAACATACTTTTGTCAATTTATATTCATTAATTTCAGATACATAACATTTTATAAGAGAAATGAGTCAGTGAAAGAAAATACAGATGTTGTCAATCTGATCTAATTAAGCATTAAATAATTCTTCACATGAAATGGGTTAATGTATGAGAATTTATAGTGTACCTGAAATGATAGCAAAAAAACAGATCCACAACAAATGCTGTAGCGACAGTTCCATTGCGTCAGTTTTGTACACTAAAAAGAAATTTAACTTTAAAGACATTGGTTAACATTGTTATGATTTTAAAAAATCTTGTTTTGTTACTTGAAAATGGGATAAACATAAGGGTTATAATGTAAAAATACCAGTCTGAAAGTTTCAAAGTATAATATCCACAGGAAGTATTTCTAAATATCAAAAATGTGAACCGATGTTTGAAAAATATAGGAGGGTCGGTTGCACAGAATAGACATATGTAGTGCGCATGCGCGTATGACTCACCTTACCGTACTGTGTGTATTAGCGTATCACGCGGCGGGAGGTACATAACGGCATTTTTAAATTCAACAAGCAAAGTGGTCCTCTTAGTGATTGTCTCGTGAGACGAAGGATAATAAAATCGCCGTTTGCGTCTAACTTTTTCATTCCAAATTGTGGTTGGTTTCAGGGTTTTTTAGTACAAATACAAGTACTCATACACATGTTTCATCTTAGTTTGAGAATTTTTTAAAATCAGCTACTCGCAAAGTTAGCCAATGCCTTTAACCTTGGTCACCATGCTGTGCATAACTCTAATCCTAAAGACTTGTTCAGATATGACGCGACAAATCCCCCGATGAACCCCCATGTTTTTTTGTATAGTAAAGTGATTGGGATATGAGGCGACATAAAAAAAACTTGCCGAAGCAAGAACCATATTTTTTGCCTCCTGGTGGCAAAAAGCTGTGGATGGATGTAATTATTCAAAAGTTAGCGCAAAATATGATGTCATGAGTTTGTCTGGACAACTTTTATTCGAGTGTCGATGCGTTAGTTCGTGCTCATTAACATAAGTGGTGTGGCTTGTCTCGCCATATCTGAACACTAAAAAAACCGGTGGGGAGTTGTCGCGTCTAAAACCCTATTGCAACCCTGACCTTAACCACATGGAGCAATTGTCACCAGAGCATAATGTCAAGTTCCCCGTTAAGCCCTTGAGCACAATTTAATTTCAGTATAACTCACATTTTCCAATGACCTTAGCTTAAAGTCCCCAGTTTTCCGTGATACGGAAAACGGAAAAATTTCACGGAATTTGGGAAGAACAAGGAATTCACGAAATTTCACAGAAAACACGATTTTTCAGGCCAGAAAAATTTGAATTACGTAAAATGCAGTGAAAATCATGAAAAACAAAGCAAAATCCAATAAAACAAAACCGTGCATCAGCGAAAAATCTGGATAAAAACCTTTTCGCAGTGTTTAGCGAGTGTTCACCAAACTTTATCTGCATACTGCATTGGCGTGTCTATTAGGGTAACTTACGTTTTTCTAAGATTGTTACTATTTACAATTGCTTTATCATATGTTTTGTACATGTCACCGAAGAACATGGAATTTGAAGTTTAGAACACCGAAGAACACAGAATTTTCATTTTAGAAAACAGAAAACTGAGGACTTTACCTTAGCTTAGTAGACCTTAGTTATCTTAGGCATAGTTTTCAATGGGTTAAAAGTGGTGACACCTGGGGGGTGTTTCATCAAGTGACTTGTCAGTGATTTTCATAGACAAAGTCTGTTTTAACTAATAATTTCTGATTAGCCTTATATACTGTATCATTTGTCAGCCGCTGATAAAGTTGTCAGCCCCGACAACTTTTCAGTGGACAGATGTTGATGAAACGCCCCCCCCCCAATAAAAAAATGTTCAAGTTGGGGAGCTTTTGTCAGTCATGCACGACTGATGATTTTTTTCTAATGATTTTTTCCTTAACTGACATCCAGTCTATGAAGCGAACAGGTTTATCAGTGAGGCCTGTGATGAAAGTAATGGTGGCTGAGCAAATTCACCATGATGATGAAGTCGGTGATGATGGAGCCTCATTAGCACATTCATTGATTAGGTCTGACCTGCGATGATGATGATTGGCTATTCATAAACAGAGCCTAATAGATTTAATAGTTATTATATTCCTCGTTAGTGAAATCATGTTGAGGGATTGGTCTACATAGCGTCATGTGACCTAACATAACGATGATGGAGAAAAATGTGTGTTGCTGTGAGGACATTTACAGTATAGTACTCTATATATACCATGAATGTCGTTATAGACATGTGATCGATCAGTGGTTTCATCGATAGGGTATACAAATAATGCACGGCTCTGAGTGCATTAGTTCAAATTAGCGCATGCGATAACTTAAGTAATTGTCTGAAACCACGACGTGCAGCAAAGTGGCTTTGGACAATTCTGAAGTTATCAAATGCGGTAATTTGAACCAATGAACGAATGAGAGCCAGGAGTTATTTGTTTTATAAAATGATGTCCATGGATCTTTGTCGTTTGATAAATTGCAGGAAATCTGCTGTAAAGTTTGATCAATACTTTAAGCTCTAACAATACAGTATTTGATCTGACATAAGCCTATAGCCCTGGGCCAGCTTGAGCTAGAATCTAACGTTAGTCCTTGCATGGTTTAACGTTGATATTATTAATTTTTTTCACCCTTTATGGCATTGGTACTTACGAGCAGCACTCATAGACCTCTTTGAAAAAACAGCTTATTCAGATTTGATCCACTGATGAAAAATAAAGGACTATTAAAACAACATCGATGAAAAATGACGATGTTCGCCTTGTAAATTAATCTGTTGCTGCATAAAGCGTGCGGATGAATTGACCAAGGCAGCGCAGCGTGTACGAAGCTTTTAGGGCTTTTAGGCCATATGCGCTGGCTTGACAAGCGCAGAGCGCTGCATGCAGCGCCCATACCCAGGGGCAAGAAATTGTCACGCGTGCAATCTACTTGCTATTGCATGCTTGTTAGTAAAGAAATTGCACGCTTGTTGGCAAAAACTTGCAAGGTCAACTTGACAGGCAAAATAATGAATGTCACGTGACCTGCTCTCAACCAATTATTTGATTAGGATCCATGTATCCATTTTATAAACAGCTATCGATATCAGCCTCATGGACCACTGTGTAAATCGGTCCATTTTTAAAATTATTTTTTTCAAGATTCGTTGGAGAGATATAAAACAAATACATCATGTACTGTTTCGAGCCACTAGGTGACAGAAATAGGACTAGAAGATATTGTAATTCCTGCCACCTTGGAATCCATAATTTCACCTAGAGCCTCTCAGTATATGGTATATTTGTTTACTATTGTTAACATTTCAAATGTGACCCATACCTAAGTCTTGCTTCTTCTATTTCCTTGAACAGCAGTCTCCATCAGGCGCTTCACTACCAGTGCCAATGCAGGAGAGGAGACAAGAGGCATCTGCACCTGATCTTCAATCAAGAGAGTCTGGGTCAGGTGGCTTAGTGGCCAGTAGCCCCAGCTCTGACCAACGGAGACATGGTGGGTCTGAATCTGATGAGTGTAACATCAGTCCGAATGAACGACCGATTCGCATGCGAGCAGAGGAAACAGCTGCACTAAAGTCTGGTAACTCATCACCTACAGCGGCTTCTGGTGCTAGGATCAGTGTCCGTCCAAGAGACAGCAGGCCAGCTGGAAGAGAGAATGCTGGACGGAGAACTGAAGGGGATGTAGAGAGTGGAGGAGAGAGACAAAGGAGGGAGAGTAGAGAAGAGGGGAGGGACAAGGTGAATTTTAATTTTCAAAGTCCACCTAAAAATCTTAACATATTTAAAGATCCTGAAAGGAAGACGAATAATTTAAGTCCAACTGAAGATGTTCAAGAATTTTACCGGAAGAAAGAGAACAAGCACAAATTTGAATCTCCTAATGTAGCTGAAGATAGGGATGATATTTGTCCGACAGGGGTTATGCTCCCCTTATCTTCTTTGGATACAGTTGACCGTCAATCGCGTCAAATTAATGACATTAGTTACAGGGATATTTTAATAAGTTCAAGTTCATCTCAAGGTGGGTCATACCCCCGGCAAACTGATGAAGGCAAAGTATCCATCAGAGGGGTTCAGGGAGCCAGAGAAGGGGGTAATAGGAATGATGTTAGTGGTGCTGGTGGTATTGATGCAGCTACTGACAATCAGGATAGTCTGGTCATGCGATATGGAAATATCGTAAGGGGATACATACCTGGCATGCTTAATTATGTTGGTGATCGTATGCTATGTCCACCATGAGCAGTTTAATGGTTGAATTTAATGATTTAGTTTTAAGTGATTGAGGTGTTGCATGAGGTATAAGTACGTTGACAACTCTAGACTAGAAGGCTCCTAGTCATAACTTACTTTATAAGAACAATTCTTTTAAGGCCTGTATCTTGAAACCATCATAATTCTAAGTTCACCAACATCTCTTTGAATTGTATGTAAATTCTGAAAAATTTCAGTGGGATGTGCAAGAACTTGCACTTATGACTTCAAGAAATGGACACCAGGGGAGTGTTTCATCAAGTGTCTTGTCATTGATTTTTACCAGCAACTGTTACAAGCTACTGAAATCCTTGCATCTGATTGGCTGAGGGCAAATTTGACAAGACACTTGAAATGCCTCTGAGATGTATATGATAAATATATATTAAATAAATAGTGCTATACTGGATTATGTGCACAACAAAATACTAAATTATCCCGAGTGACAGTTTTGTTTCACTGAAGGCTGAAGGACAAGCTGAAAAAATAGACCTGCATGAGGGAAAATTTAGTATTGGAGTTCATGTAGTAAGGTAACGGTGCATCAGTAGAACGTGGGCTATTTGTTATGGTAAATAGACCCCTATCGTTAGATCTAGTGTACCACATTTTAGGCCTAGGCCAGTGCAAAAATCAAAGTTACTATTACATAATTTACACATGCCACATGATGCATATGTAACCAATCATAGTGCATTATACCCACATAAAAGTCGACTTGAGGTCTGGCCACCTCAAGTCGGCAGACCTCAAGTCAATAACAGAACTTAGGAAATTTTACGAGCAAATACATTATAGGCTGTAATGTATGGCTGCCTGTTCACTATACTCAAATGGAAGCTATACCCCTGCGTTACCAATTATACTAGCCATTGATGACTTCAAGTCAACTGTTTAACCTAAACAATAACTCTAGGTCAAGATGTACCCTCCCCCCCCCAAAAAAAAAAAAAAAAAAAGAGAAAAAAAAATGGGGGCACTTTCAATTGAATCTGAACCAAAAAATCTGACAACTTGAAATGGTAACAAACGTGTTTTCATGAACAATGGAACATGTATGTTTATTTCACATAAAGGCAATTAAATTTCATGATATCAATTTTTCAATGTGCAAACCTATTGTGTTAAATATTTGAGAGATTTACACAATAATTACTCTAGATAAAATAACTTCATTCAACTTTGCAGCTTCACATGTTGTTTTCATTTGTTTTCAGCCATAATTGTCAAGAATCTTTTTCCTTTTATTTTTCAAAGTAGATGTAGTTCTTTTAATTTAATGTAAGACTAACTTCATATCAATTAGATACTTTTTATGCTCATGAGATGAGTCTTTTTTTTCTTGCCTTCATACCATATGTAGTGTAGTGCCCAGTTTCATTGATGTATGCTACATGTTATTTACAGATCTGCAGCTTAGACAAAGACATATATGTACATTTTCCTTATGAGATAAACCGCTATCATCACACCAATCACGGCAATCGGATTACAAGATAAATATTGTCACTAAAGAGTATTTTTGTGTTTTTTGTTAAAATAACAAAATTTCAAAATTAACAAAAAAAAATTTTCTTCTATGTTGACCAAAATAATAAAAATGTCATTGCAATTGACTACAATACGTTTTCTGTTTTCCTCGATACTTCTTCAGCAAATGAAATGTAGTATGTTTTTCATAGATGTGATTTCACAAATATTGTGTCATATGAAATGCATTTGCATCTGAGTTGCCTTGACTGTACTACTCACTTTTGTTAGAAGTTTAACCCTATTTAGCCTGGGGGGGGGGGGGGGGGGCTAAATTAGCACTTCCTTAACTTTTTTTGCGATAATTTTATAACACAAAAAGATCTCGTGCTGAAATTTCAGGAATTTCTTTCCTTCACATCTCGTGCATCTTTTAAAACCAAATTCGCGACGCCCAGGCATGCGATTCCAAAGCTACGCATAATTTTGTACTTGCACGTCAGACCAGAAATTGCTCAAAAATATGATTTCATGTATAATTGCAATACAAATAGGGCTTTTAGCTAAAAATTTTAAATGTATGATTATTTTTGCTTTTACAGATTAAAATCCATGAATTTTATGCTAGTTATGATGGTAGAAATTGCGCTGACAATTTTCATCAAAAAACAATAAAAATCAAAAGGTCGAAAAACACAGAAATACGTAAGAAATTTACAAAAATTAAATATATAAGACATTAATTTTTGATACCGATTTTTTGAAAGTATGTATGCTATTATATTACAAAGAGTATCTAAACCAAAAATTAGCATATTTCGAGCTTTATGGAGTGATTTAGAGAAAAAAAAATTCAGTTTCATGCATAAATGAGTATAATTAGCACGATTAATTAAATGGAATTTTTTTTGGAAAAAATTAACTATACAATTTAGGAAATTGTGCGTGCCGATTTTCGTCGCAATCGCACGGTCGAGGGGACCCCCATCCCCGAGCTATGCAGTTTCAAAATAGCCCGGCCTATACTGGGTAATAAGAGGTAGAAAAAAGATGGTATTGCCATTAGAAACATTAACTTAAGGTCAGAAGTATCAATCAATTCCTGGTCATCTGCAGGATTTAGAATGCTATAGAATTGTTATCTGTTTTGGATACTAATGATTAAAATGGCATTAATCTCTCTTGTGTGTGTTACCAAATCTTCTGTTTCAAACACTGTCCACTGTGTCTTTGACCTTCTGTTGAGCAATTTATGTAGGCAGTATTTGTGTATTTATCAAATTTTCTCCACATTTGCTGTTATATTTCTGTTATGTTGTACAAAGTACATGTATTGCCTTATTCTGTGAATGTTGGAATAGAATGCAAGTTAATAGGCATGTGAAAATATGTGTTTATTGAAATAGATGTATATTTTATTTTTTGAAAGAGATAAGTATGGAAAAGATAGATGTCGGGGATGAGAATTTTGGTTTTTGTCTCGCCTGCGTAGCGGAGCGAGACATAGGTATCACTATTTCCGGTGTCGGCGTAGGCGTCGTCGTCGGCGTCGGCGTCGTCGTCAACAATTGTGTTGTACACCCAATAACTTTCTATAGCTTTAAGGTGGGATCACCAAATTCATACCAGAGGTCCATCTCTTGAAGGCGCAGGTCAAGTTCGAATATGAGTCGAATTTGAATAAGGTCAAAGGTCAAAGGTCAATGAACTTTCCATGACTGGCACTGTGCTATATTGTACACACAATAACTTTTTATACCTTCGAGGTAGGATTGCCAAATTCATACAAGAGGTCCATCTCTTGAAGGTGCAGGTCAAGTTCGAATGTGAGTTGAATTTGATTGAGGTCAAAGGTCAAAGGTCAATGAACTTTCCATGACTGGCACTGTGCTGTGTTGTACACACAATAACTTTCTATAGCTTCGAGGTGGGATCACCAAATTTATACCAGAGGTACATCTCTTGAAGGCACAGGTCAAGTTTGAGTATGAGTTGAATTTGAATAAGGTCAGAGGTCAAAGGTCAATGAACTTTCCATGACTGGCACTGTGCTATGTTGTACACACAATAACTTTCTATACCTTCGAGGTAGGATTGCCAAATTCATATGAGAGGTCCATCTCTTGAAGGTGCAGGTCAAGTTCGAATGTGAGTTGAATTCATTAAGGTCAAAGGTCAAAGGTCAATGAACTTTTCATAACTGGCACTGTGCTATGTTGTACACCTAATAACTTTCTATAGCTTTGACGTGGAATCACCAAATTCATACCAGAGGTCCATCTCTTGAAGGTGCAGGTCAAGTTTGAATGTGAATTGAATTTGATTAAGGTTAAAGGTCAATGAACTTTCCATGACTGGCACTGTGCTATGATTTACACCACTTTGTTCCTGTAATGACATGAACTTTATAATTTGATACTTTTTAACACTAACATTTTACTTCAGTTCAACAGAGTTCATTCTACAGTTTACTGTATAATAGCAGTGAACTCACTACTCTCTATTCTTAGTGTTATCTGATTTCCTAGGGATAAAGTAGGCCTATACCATTATTGCATATGTAAACTGTCAGAACCACAATTCACCCCCTAAACTGCTGACAGCCTCAGAAGTCATATAGCATAGTTTTGACATGCAGTCTCTTCATGACTGCAATATGCAGGCGAGACAACGCTTGGCGTTTGCCTTGTATTTTGCTTTAGCAAAATTGTGAATGCACCCCTCAAAACTTTGTTTGAAATCGTTCCCTTGTTTTTCAACTTCCAATGATCTAAACATGTTCGACAATTAAAATTATTGTTGTATGAATGAATTAATTTATCATTTAATATTAAGATTTGTTACCAATAATAGTGTAGTAAATGTAAAGATTGCGTTATATGTATTGTTAACAGAATGCCATGAGTACCTGTACATATGGAAGAAAAAAAAATGTGTACTTGTACTTGAAAAGTAAAGAATTAAAAGAACATTCGAAGTGTGATTTTTTTGTTTGTTTGTTTGTTATTGAGACATAAGTGTCAAAATGTTGATGTAAGTCAGACCAGCATGCTATAACGTGTATAAATGCCTCAAATCCGTGATTTTTCTCTGCCTTCTCTTTTTGCAATACACTCTAGTAACTTCACGATTACATATAAGGAGGTAGAAAGTTAGAAACAACCAAAAACCTCGTCAAAATGAAATTGTGATGTTGTAATATTGTAGTGTCGCAATGATAGTGCTGGATTCCTACTGCCGATCCGATCAACTCGATTGTCCCGATTCAAAACCTAGTCTGCAAAAAACAGACATTATTTTCACACTTGAATACTATAATTCCATGAAGCCTGAATGAGCCTTGTCATGGCAAGTCACTTGCGATTTCAACTGTATAAGAGACTTGCCATGGGTAGGCTCATTCAAGGCTTCATGGAATTAATGTGTGGGAACCTAGCATAAGGTGTGAGGGGAACACCGTGATCATACTTGGTATTCTCTATGTTTAACCCATTCGTGACAGAGGGTCCACATTATGTGGTTTGGACTAATAACTTTAGATCAGAGCT
The DNA here is from genome assembly GCA_029962745.1 of Echinometra lucunter. Classification (NCBI taxonomy): domain Eukaryota; kingdom Metazoa; phylum Echinodermata; class Echinoidea; order Camarodonta; family Echinometridae; genus Echinometra; species Echinometra lucunter. The sequence goes on from CM057159.1 coordinate 1,566,907, forward strand.
CTAAAAATCATACCAAATACATGAGCAGAAAGAGCAAAAATTCTACACATACTGTGCCCATTTTCGTTGCATCAATATTTGTTTGTTTGATGCTGAAATTTTTTAAAAGGAAAATAAGCATTAAAATCCTTAAATTGGCAATGCGATGAAAATGTTAAAAAATACCGTTTTTCCTGCAAATTGGCAACTTTATGACTTCTCATCATACATTGTCAATTAATATTTATTTCAGATACATGATGGTTTATAAGAAAAAATGTAGCGATAAAAGAAAAATGTTGGTGCTGCCAATTAGAAGAATAAAAGCTGATCAAATTAGGCTTTAGATAATTCCTGTCACGAATGGGTTAAAAGGGAGAAAAAATCCTGATCTTGTCACATGGGGATAATGGCGGTGCAATATGGAATTATTCCATGGGGTCTAGGAACAACAACAAAAACTACAACTACAGCAACAACAACAACGTCAACAAAAGAAAACAACCTCTCGATTATTCCTTCTTTCGCTTTAACATGCTTTAACATGCGACCGTCAACAATTGACAAAACAGAAGTATATTGAAATAGATGAACGGCGGATATTGATTTTTAATTCTTAAGATTCAGAAAACCATATGAAATGTTAGAGCTGTTGAAATAATAAAGACGGGTCTGAAATGTGACGAAATTTGAAAATATCACAGCTATACAAAAACAAAGTTCAAACTCTTAGGTTTTGTTTTCATTGAATGTAGGCGAAGGCTATTCATAATAATAAGAAAAATTCAACAATTAGCAAACTTCAAAAGAATTTCAAAGGAAAAAATAGAAAAAAAAAAGGACTTACCAGAGTGGTGGATTCCAAAATGCATTTTGACAGCTTGCTGACTTCATTCCAAGTCTGTTGAAATCTTAGAATACAAGCTTGAGTGATGTTATGTACGCTTGTGGGATTCCCTCTGTATTGCGTAATACCAAGTGTTATCAGCATTGACCTGATGTACCCTGTCTGATTAATCCTATTTTACTGCAGGCTGGCTATATGGATCCCTTTATTTCATTTGGTTAGGAAAATCATGATGAACATTATGAAATCATATGATTTTTTTTTTGTTTTGTTTTTTTTTGTTTTTTTGTTTTATATATAACCAATAGTTTTTAAGTGATAGCAACGTCTGAACCTGTATACATACCTACACGTTATGCGCTCTTGAATAAGGATACTCTTAGTTTTAATTTCCGTTGGTTTTCCCTTGGTTTCTACCCTACAATCCTGTAGGCTTACATCATTCTGTCTCTACCTCTTCTATCTCTCCTTTCTCTCTGTCCATCCTCCCCCCTCTGTCTCTCCCTCTCCCTCTCTCTCTCCCATATTTCGAACTCATGGTCTATTTCTATACGTCCTTCATATTCTTTATAGGACCTTCTTCTTTTTCAGTTCTACTAAACCCTTCTCAGTGTTCTAGCACCCGGCTCTAGCACTCAATCTCTCGCTTTGTAGTATAATATGGTCAATATACACGACGTTTATGCTTTAAATGAAAATTTTCTATTTTATATGTTAAACTGAGTCTATATTTGTAAAAATGTGATCCTTAGAAATCCTTTTTATATAGAAATTCCATATTCTTTTTATTTAGTAAGTATTATCCTATTATGTTGTTGATTAATATGTTTGCATACCATACCTATTTGAAATGCTTTGTAAAAGTTCTGCAATTCAGCTTCTGGCTGCGAAAGAATTTTTGAATAAACCATTACCATCTATATCTATATATTAAAATGATAAGCCAGACCCTGGCCAATTCTTTTTACGGCTATAGATATTTTTTTTCTCGACCGCGTCCGCCCTTGCCGTTGCGTGGAAACCGTGACATAATCCCACGGCATACATGTATGTCTTCCTTAGACCGCATGCCACACCGACCCCGTCATCGTCGTCGACATCACTGAACCTGATTGGGGAGATTTGAGGGAATGATCAGCCGAAGGAACGGCCGCTTTCCGTGGAGACCCCTTACTGCTGACGGCGAAAACAGCTGTGCCCTCTGTCGTGGTCCCTCCCCATAGACATATAATCAAGAGATCAACAACTTCTGTAGGGCGAGTAGCAACTTGCCTGTGCATCCCATACTGGCCGGCCCGCGTGAGGCATCCCCTAAATACGACGCTCTGTTATCTTTGTTTACATAGTTTATCCATGCCATGCTCTTATGTAAGGTTCCCACTTAGCCGAGTTATATTGGCGAGTTGTGGCGGGTTTTGGCGAGTTGCCTTAAAGAGGTATTCGCAATAATTCGCGACAACTCGGCACGACTCGGCCTAACTCGTTGCAGCTCCGCGCTGCTCTCCCTGAAGTCGCGAGCAGTTCCAAAATTTTTGAACAGTTTGCAAATTTTTACTGACTCCTCGTAACTCGAGCTGAACTCGCTTAAACTCGCTTAAACTCGTAATATACTCACATCACTCGTAACAAGCTCGCACGGCACTCTTTACGCGAGTGCTATTCGAGCTTCCAAGAGTCGAGTGCGAGCACGGCGATTGTGCCGCGAGTCATGCTGAGTTGCCCACGAGATTAGCGCGACTTTAGATCGAGTACGGCGAGTTTCCATCGATCTACGCGAGTTTCGCATGAGCATGAGCAGAGTGCAGGGCGAGCATGGCGAGCGCACCATAATTTGTCCTCTGGCCTATTAAAAACACAATAATTTTCATTTTTCTAGAAGTATCTTTAAATATATATTTTTTAGAAAAGCATATTTTAAATTCAACTTTAAACGCATGCCACATACAACCAACTATATCCTCGGCTCATGGGTGTCGATAGGAGAAGCGGGGGGGGGGGGCACTGTGATAGGAGAGGGTGGCCTGTATTACCATTTAATTTAAAAAAAATAGAAGAAAAAGATTTTATTTTAAGCTGTTATTATCTACCTATTCTAAGCGAATCGTGGTCCAGACAATACCCTGGAACAACAAACTTCATGAAACAATAACGAGAGTTCAAGCTTAAAACAAAAATATACATAAGATATTAATAAAAACAATAGAATACCTCAGCACTGAAATCGCTTTCATTTTTCTTTCATAATAATATTTGTCACATTTACAAAAGAACTTTCATCTCAGTAAACTTTCAAAGCTTAATTATCACTCGAAATATGTATTTGAGAATATTAGATGAAAAAAATAAAGATTCACATGAAATAATGATTGATATGTATTCTTGACGCAATTTTAGAGGTCTGTGCAAAATTTCTGAGACAGGTATCGCAGGACAACTTGGATCAAAACATGGATATAAACAAATATAAGAAAGAAAAAAAAAAGAAAATGATTTCAATTCTTATATTTTGCTTATAACCATCTTGTGTATGTTTTGACTTGAAACTTTTTTTTATTATTATTTTTAAATTTGCTGTTTCGGGGTATTATATGCAAATAGGGTTAATTCTACAGGTTTGACAGTACTTCTTGTTGTATAAACAGATCACCTTACTCATCAACATAAAAAAAAACCCTCAGATGATGCAGAGTTATGGCAAAAATGTGATTTTTAGGGCCATCTTGGATTTTTGTCCTGCGCACCTTTTCCTTGGATACGAGACCTTCAAAAAATTAGCATTTCATGTGGAGAGCCCATTCCCATACTTATACCCTATTTTTCCGTTTTCTTATGCTTTTTACAGTTTATATATTCTGATTTTCTTTTCTTATGTATGTTATTCTTCTTATATTCTTTTCGCTTTTGCAACTGAGATAATAGTCGTAACACTTAAGTCTTTAAATTGCGAGTCTACAATTTGCTATTGTATATAAAATAAAATTGAAATAAACTAGAAAAGCAATACCTATCGTCTTATGTCAGTGTATGTAGATGTAATTTTATTCATGTTTTTAGAATTATCAACTATGTCTGAAATTATCTGAGGGATCCACATTACAAGCCCCTCTTGTCACGGGATCCCTCATTGGTTTCCAAACGACGTTTTCTTTAAAAAAAAATGAAACCCAAACATAGTTACGCTGTGTATATTCTTTGTTTTATAATTATAATCAGCACACTCGAATATCATGTAATGCAGATATTTTATAGACCTATCCTGCCTATAGTGGATTTTGATGACAAAATACCACTTCATCACTAAAAGAATGTGTTTTCCCCTATCTCGCCTCCCTTGCTTATAATATTTGAAATATGGCGTGGTTTAGGAAAGTAAACAATTACTGGACCAGTGAGGTGCTGAATTAGTCAAACATCTTGTATTGCTCGTGTGTACTTTGACGACATAGCTAGAAAGTGGAATTTTCGGCTCGCTCGCTACGACCTGCGGCTCCAACACCTCGTTAGGATGTCGTTGGACGGTCAATGGACCTGGAACGGGAAAAAATCCATCTTCCCATGGATGGGTGTTGATCGATGCCACCCCACATCATCATGCTTCCAACTTGGGAGCCAGTGGCATAACTACGGGGGGCACGGGGGCACGTGCCCCCCCCCCATCGGCTTTCCAAAAAAAAAAAAAAAAAAAAAAGGAGGAGAAGAAGAAGAAGAAGCGAAAAGAAAAAAGAAGGAAAGAGAAAAGAAAAACAAGGAAAAGGAAAATGGTACATCGGGAAGCGCCCCATCGCTTCGCTCGCTAGCATTTAAGTAACTTAACCAATGCCGATGGTAATTGATATTTTTATGAAAGGAATCATTTTGAATCTTGTGTCTCAATCTACTATTGTTTACTCATAGAATGTTAGTAATATAACCACATCTGAATTTCATCCGGATTTCACCCCAAGAAGTTCACCTAAAAGGGCTCTTTCAGTAGATGGCCTAGACAAAAAAAACAAAACAACAACAACAAACAAACAAACAAACAAACAAACAAACAAACAAAAAACCACCAACAACTATAATGTTCGTTCGCTAGCTTGCTACTCCCGCTAGTATAAAAGTTTGAAACAAGATGATATTTTGGGCATGGCAATCGTTTTCAAAAGCGATTTATCAAAGTATCATGATATTTTGGCAGCGAGGAGGTTCACAAAACATCTAGTGTGTTTTGCTGACGAATCCATGTTACTCAGGATACGGTATTTGTGTGTGTGTGTGTGTGGGGGGGGGGGGCGCTGAGATTGCTCGCTGGTAAAAAAACAAAAAAAAAACAAAATGGTTTTCGGACGGTGAGCGAGGGACCAAAAGTGATTCATATTCAGCACACAGGGGATCGAATAGATTATTTAGATTTATTTCGATGACAAAATTACACTTCTACAATGACAAAATAAGTATATTTTTCCTCGCTCGCTGCGCTCGCTGGCTATGGTTAAACGATTGTTTAATGTTTTTTAAAGCAAAATAATTGGACGAGTGAGGTGACCAAATTAATAATTTAGATGTTTCATATATGCTCACAATGTAATTTACTGAACGGATTAGTGTGTGCTTCCTCGCTCGCTTCGCTCGCTCATAATGGTTAGAGACTAGGGACGTGCTAAAAAAGTCATTGGCAGCGAGGTGACTAGATATTTAATTAAAATATCATCTGATCATATAGGTCTAAAATATTTGTCCGATAGTGCATTTTGATAATATAGTAACAAGTCTTTTATTGCAAATAAAGTTGTAATTTTCGGCTCGCTCGCTCGCAAAACTTAAAACAGGGTCGTATCTAGCAAGATGCATATTTTTTTTCCAAAATTCTAAAACGCTTCATATCCCTAAAGACACCTTAGTTCGGAAATTACTGTCGTTATTGTCAACATGATAGAAATAACCACACCACCCGCACAAACTTTTCCAATCGGTGCCATGGCTGTACGCAGAAGGGGGACAGGGTGGAGGTTGTCCCCCCCCCCCCAGAAATTTTGAATACTTCACCTTTTTTTAAACTGAAAATTGCAAAAAAATCCACCAAAAGTGTGTACCAGATCCTTCAATTTTAATTTTAAAAAAATGAAGAGCGCCCCCATGACCAGCTTGGTCGCTTCGCTCTCTCGCTTTTGTATTTCTTCAAAAATTTTACGCGTCTTGCCCCCCCCCCCCCCCCCCGGAAAAAAATTTCAGCATACATCCATGCTCGGTGCCGCCCCCCCCCCCCATGCGTTGACCCACGGTACGCCACTGTTGGGAGCCCACTATATCTCCGCGATGCAGTCACGTTTGAGCTCCTCCCCTACCCTTCTCCAAACTCTCTCTCCCATTGATCTTCTTGAGGCAGCAGATGATAGACCTATCAGTTATTGAAAGCTTCATCCACTGATGTTTATTAAAAGTAAAACATAGAGTGACATGCAATAGATCGTGCTTAAAAGTTCAGAAACGTGCGTGATTCTCCAATTATTCGTGTAGAAGCTCACACAAATCACTAAAGTGCAACTTTTTATTCCACACCTTTTGCCAAAAAATGCATGATTGCACATCAGCAATGCCATCAACTAGCAGACTCATACCATTCATTTTATGCGCAAGAAAATTCCCTATCCATTACCATTTGAATGATCAAAATCGGTAAATAATTTTTGAGATATATGAAAAAATACTAACATGACTAAGGGGAGGACTTACTTTTTTGCTTGAATGTATATCAAAATGTAAGTGGGATGTATGAAATTAAATTACAAAGGTGTTTCAGCAGTTTGCCCTCTTACCCTCATAACTCATAATTCAACCAGCAAAAGTATTAGTGTCATATATTAGGTTCTTATAATTATTGTTGCTATGGTCGCTCCTTATCATCCTTCGTTTAAAAAAAAGATCCATCGTAATAATTTCGTGTATGTCGCCCTCTTATGATCACAACATACAGAATGCATGACGTTCCGTGCTTATTCCTCCCATGCACTCTCCGGGATATTTAAATAAAACGGCAGGGCAAGCACATAGCTCCTGTCGTCCATCGTGATCTAAATATTTTTAGATGAGCATCACAAATAGGGGTATTTAAATTTGTTGAGTTACGATATGTCGTAACTCGTATAACAAAAAGAATTCTGTCTAGACGTGAAAAGGGACTTCGCCCATCTCTCTCTGCTCCCTCTCTTGATCATTCATTGGTGATGAAGAAAATGATAATCGTGGTGGTGATGATCATGATTAGGGCAGAATGATGATGATGATGATGATGATGATGATGATGATGATGATGATGATGATGATGATAATGATAATGATGGTGGTGGAGATGGAGATGGTGATGATGATGATGATGCTGATTAAAATGATGGGGATGGTAGTGGTGATGATGATGGTGATTACAATAATGAGCATGATCATTACAATGATGATGGGGATCATGATGACGATAATAATGATGATGATGATAATGATTATAATGAAGATGCTAATAATGATGATGATGATGATGATTACAATGGTGGTGGTGGTGGTGATGATGATGGTGATTACAATGATGATGATTATAATGATGGTGGTGATGATGATGATGATGGTGATGATTATAATGATGATGATGATGATGCTAATGATGATTGCTGATTATACTGATGATGATGCTGATAATGATGATGATTCTAATGATGATGCTGATAATGATTGTGATGATAAAGAGGAAGATGATAAGGTAGTTATAATTAGATACCGACAATTAAGGAAAAAATATCCTGGAAAATGATGTTTGTTAAGATGATAAACGAAAGAAAACAACCGCAAAGTACAGACTCTTTATGGAGAATCAGAGAAAGAGAGAGAGGGGGAGAGGGAGAGAGAGGGAGAGAGGGAGAGAGAAAGGGAGAGAGACAGAGGGGGGAGAAAGGGATAGAACTTGAAGATTAGAATGAACATAATGGAGAAAGAAATAAAGAAACCAATATCACGCAAAAAAGTTCACAGTAGGCCATGAAAAATGGATAATATTCTAATCAGCTAGCACCTCTCCAATCATCTCTTGCGTCATTGTAGATTGTCTTGCAGGAAGTGTATCATTATGTTTGCCATCATCGACTGGAGGGACACTCCCGTGGTCGAATTACAGCTTGACACTCAGCTGGTCAACGACGTGAGCTCGTTCATGTCGATCGTCATCAATTCAGACTGAAAATCTGATATTTTTTTTCGATTTTAGAACTGTCAGTGACCAATTCAACTTTTGTTTGTAAGTACATTTCAATGACGATTGTACGCATGGTTGCTAAGCTAGAAAAGCTTCAATTTCAAGTTCAAAATTACAATAAAAGCAACGTCAAGCACTTCTTGAAAAAGTGCTTACAAGTTCACTGTGTCGAGAAACCTGAGCAATTTGTTTGGAAATGAAGAGCTTATAAAAGACGCTAAATCATTTTTTTTTTCACAGAAACTATAGAACTCTAGAAAAATTATGGTTAAATAGAAATTTTCATTTACTCGAAATCACTCGAAGTAGACTTTGTGCCCTTTGGAAATAAGCTCTTCAAAAAAAGTAACATAGACGTCTTTAAGAGGAGGGTCATCACGTATATCTGTAAACGACAGGAAGTTGCATAAAATGTGAAAGAACATACACAGCCTATCTAGGCGTCAGACACTGGCACAAATAATAAGAGACATAATGATAATAATAATAATAATAATAATAATGATAATAATAATAATAATAATAATAATAATGATAATAATAATGATAATAATAATGATAATGATAATGATAATGATAATGATAATGATAATGATAATGATAATAATGAAAATAATAATAAAAATAATAATAATATGCCGTTCTTTTATAGCGCATATCACATTATGATATAACGTCTTTATGTGCTTCCAAGAGACTTTGGATACCATTACCGCGGCTTTAGCTCGAGCAATCGTAGCGCTTCGTGCATTCAAGGAATAAATCCTGCCAGGTACTCACTTACTACACCTGGGTCGAGTGTGGCAAATGTAGATTAGTGTCTTGTCAAAGGATACAGAAATACTCTAATAGGAGAGACGAAGACTAAGATATAGGCAGATATATACAGTAAACAGTAAACATCGTAGCTGTGTAATATGTCAGTGTGTGAAAAAGCAGTGTGATAGATATTGGAATTATTAAAGATAAATGTTATAAACTACTCTTTTCATTATTCTGCTAATATCAAAATATTGAACAAAAAAAGATAAAAAGAAAGTAGAAAATAACTAGAAAGAGAGAAAAATATAATCATAAAACCCAACAACAACAACAAAACAAAAGTAATTCATCCTTATTTTCCAGCCACTAGTTGAATATTGGTGTTATTGTGTAAACGCGACTTTACCCCCCCCCCCCCCCTTTCTGGTCTATTATCACGACAAGCAAACGTGAGACCAAGGTCCCTTAGGTTTATCCAGCTCCAGCTGCAAAAAGCAAGACAATAGAGACAGAGATAAACAACTGCGAAGGATTTTATAATGTTTTTCTTGTGGGAAGTGACATTGTTTCATTGTCTAGTATGTAAATTCACTGAGGGAGTCACATGCAAGGGTCGAATTCTTTCATCTCATAAATATTTCATGACCTTTTGATACACTGGCATACTGGTGGGTTTGGGAGGGGGCTTCTGTTCCCCAAAGTTTGGTTACAGTTCGTTATTCCGAAGGTTCGTTAGTCCGAAAATGAAATAAGGTTCGTTATTCCGAAGGTTCGTTATCCGAAAACGAAATGTTGTTTATCATTTTGCTGAAATGTCTGATATTCTGTTATGCTCAATTATATTGTGCGGTGAATTCTAATAATGGTCCGTCGGAGGGTCTATAAAAAGGGGGAAAATAGACAAAAAAGAAGAGAGAGAGAGAGAGAGAGAGAGAGAGAGAGAGAGAGAGAGAGAGAGAGAGAGAGAGAGAAAGAGAAAGAGAGAGAGAGAGAAGGGAAAGAGAGAAAGTCTTGCAGCAAAAACGCATGTTTGGGCATCTTTTTCGAACGAAAATTAGCATGCCCTTCGAGTTTGACCGTGGTCGTATCTACTCAAAACGTCAGTCAGTTCTCAGCTGTGTGATTCAACTTGTAACTGTAAGATATTGCTGTTATACCTAGCTTTGTGTCATGTTTTGTTTTCTTTGGTTTCCCGTTCCCTTCTTGAGGAATCCACGTATTACAAGCGTTGCTTTCTTGTGGATTCCTCGTTTCCGATGCTATTTTTTTCTCAATATAAAAAAATATGTCAAGCAGACATTTTATTCCATTTATTTCGCATTGATGTCAAAAAAAGAGAAATGATGTATATTAGTTCATGAATTACTGTTACAAAGATATTTCATGTTTTGTATTACTTTGAAAATAAAAAACTTGAACTTGTTTTAGAGCAAAAACTTTGGGGGGGGGGGGGTGGGGCTACTGATGGCTTGAATGAGTGTAATGGATCTTAGAATATATATGAAATTAAAATTGCACCTATATGGTCCATTTGGGGGAGGCTTGAGGATTTTTTCGGGGGGGGGGGGGGGGGGGGGTTGAGCCCCCAAAGGCCCCCCCCCCCCTTGCGAAAACGTATGAAAGTTGTGTAACTGATCAGCTGTAATTTTGTTTTCTCCAACGCTGCTCATGATGTCACTCAACACCACGGCCTGGATGAACAAGGTCCTGTTTACACTCCATCATAAATATGCTACACTGCTTTTCCAGTACACAAACGTTTCTTTTTGCGAGTTTCGCGTTACTTTACTGTAGTCTGAACAGCCTAGTTTACGTGTCTCAAACGGCTGCTCTGTTTATGAATGATGG
>CM057159.1:1578058-1583058 GCA_029962745.1 Echinometra lucunter
TGAAATCTTAGAATACAAGCTTGAGTGATGTTATGTATGCTTGTGGGATTCCCTCTGTATTGCGTAATACCAAGTGTTATCAGCATTGACCTTATTATGTACCCTGTCTGATGAATCCTATTTTACTGCAGGCTGGCTATTTGGATCCCTTTATTTCATTTGGTTAGGAAAATCATGATGAACATTATGAAATCATATGATTGTTTTTTTTTTGTTTTTTTTTGTTTTGTTTTATATATAACCAATAGTTTTGAAGTGATAGCAACGTCTGAACCTGTATACCTACCTACACGTTATGCGCTCTTGAATAAGGATACTCTTAGTTTTAATTTCCGTTGGTTTTCCGTTGGTTTCTACCCTACAATCCTGTAGGCTTACATCATTCTGTCTCTACCTCTTCTATCTCTCCTTTCTCTCTGTCCATCCTCCCCCTCTCTCTCTCCCTCTCCCTCTCTCTCTCCCATATTTCGAACTCATGGTCTATTTCTATACGTCCTTCATATTCTTTATTGGACCTTCTTCTTTTTCAGTTCTACTAAACCCTTCTCAGTGCTCTAGCACTCAATCTCTCGCTTTGTAGTATAATATGGTCAATATACATGACGTTTATGCTTTAAATGAAAATTTTCTATTTTATATGTTAAACTGTGTCTATATTTGTAAAAATGTGATTCTTAGAAATCCTTTTTATATAGAAATTCCATATTCTTTTTATTTAGTAAGTATTATCCTATTATGTTGTTGATTAATATGTTTGCATACCATACCTATTTGAAATGCTTTGTAAAAGTTCTGCAATTCAGCTTCTGGCTGCGAAAGAATTTTTGAATAAACCATTACCATCTATATCTATATATTAAAATGATAAGCCAGACCCTGGCCAATTCTTTTTACGGCTATAGATATTTTTTCTCGACCGCGTCCGCCCTTGCCGTTGCGTGGAAACCGTGACATAATCCCACGGCATATGTCTTCCTTAGACCGCATGCCACACCGACCCCCTCATCGTCGTCGACATCACTAAACCTGATTGGGGAGATTTGAGGGAATGATCAGCCGAAGGAACGGCCGCTTTCCGTGGAGACCCCTTACTGCTGACGGCGAAAACAGCTGTGCCCTCTGTCGTGGTCCCTCCCCATAGACATATAATCAAGAGATCAACAACTTCTGTAGCGCGAGTAGCAACTTGCATGTGCATCCCATACTGGCCGGCCCGCGTGAGGCATCCCCTAAATACGACGCTCTGTTATCTTTGTTTACATAGTTTATCCATGCCATGCTCTTATGTAAGGTTCCCACTTAGCCGAGTTATATTGGCGAGTTATGGCGAGTTTTGGCGAGTTGCAACTCGCGACAACTCGACACGACTCGGCCTAACTCGTTGCAGCTCCGCGGTGCTCTCCCTGAAGTGGCGAGCAGTTCCAAAATTTTGAACAGTTTGCAAAATTTTACTGACTCCTCGTAACTCGAGCTGAACTCGCTTAAACTCGCTTAAACTCGTAATATACTCACATCACTCGTAACAAGCTCGCACGGCACTCTTTATAACTCGTAATAACTCGCCACCTTCAAGGATACGCGAGTGCTATTCGAGCTTCCAAGAGTCGAGTGCGAGCACGGCGATTGTGCCGCGAGTCATGCCGAGTTGCCCACGAGATTAGCGCGACTTTAGATCGAGTACGGCGAGTTTCCATCGATCTACGCGAGTTTCGCATGAGCATGAGCAGAGTGCAGGGCGAGCATGGCGAGCGCACCATAATTTGTCCGCTGGCCTATTAAAAACACAGTAATTTTCATTTTTCTAGAAGTATCTTTGAATATATTTTTTAGAAAAGCATATTTTAAATTCAACTTTAAACGCATGCCACATACAACCAACTATATCCTCGGCTCATGGGTGTCGATAGGAGAAGCGGGGGGGGGGGGGGCACTGCGATAGGAGGGGCGGGCTGTATTATCACCTCCCAGTCAATCACCGTTAAAAGTGACATGGTCCCCACTTAATTAAAAAAAATAGAAGAAAAAGATTTTATTTTAAGCTGTTATGATCTACCTATTCTAACCGAATCGTGGTCCAGACGATACCCTGGAACAACAAACTTCATGAAACAATAACAAGAGTTCAAGCTTAAAACAAAAATATACATAAGGTATTAATAAAAACAATAGAATACCTCAGCACTGAAATCGCTTTCATTTTTCTTTCATAATAATATTTGTTACATTTACAAAAGAACTTTCATCTCAGTAAACTTTCAAAGCTTAATTATCACTCGAAATATGTATTTGAGAATATTAGATGAAAAAAATAAAGATTCACATGAAATAATGATTGATATGTATTCTTGACGCAATTTTAGAGGTCTGTGCAAAATTTCTGAGACAGGTATCGCAGGACAACTTGGATCAAAACATGGATATAAACAAATATAAGAAAGAAAAAAAATGATTTCAATTCTTATATTTTGCTTATAAATATCTTGTGTATATTTTGACTTGAAACTTTTTTATTATCATTTTTTAAATTTGCTGTTTCGGGGTATTATATGGGCCACTGTACGGTTAGAATAGGTGATAAAAACAGCTTAAAAGTAAAGTTTCTGGTGACAAAGGAGAAAGGAAATGCAGTTTTCCAATCGTTTTGTACACAAAACTCAGATATTCTAAGTTTGGGGCTGACACGAGGTCACAAAAGATTACATGACTCGGTTTAAACGGTACAACCGATTTTCATAAACTTGATATAAACTACGCACAAGACTTGAAAGGAAAAAGTCGGAAAGTGGCACGGTCTAATTGCGCGGCGAAAATAATTGTCTAACGGCCGGGGCCTTAGACCACCCCCCCCCCCCCGATGCAAATAGGGTTAATTCTACAGGTTTGACAGTACTTCTTGTTGTATAAACAGATTACCTTACTCATCAACATAAAAAAAAACCCTCAGATGATGCAGAGTTATGGCAAAAATGTGATTTTTAGGGCCATCTTGGATTTTTGTCCTGCGCACCTTTTCCTTGGATACGAGACCTTCAAAAGATTAGCATTTCATGTGGAGAGCCCACTCCCATACTTATACCCTATTTCTCCGTTTTCTTATGCTTTTTACAGTTTATATATTCTGATTTTCTTTTCTTATGTACGTTATTCTTCTTATATTATTTGCAACTGAGATAATAGTCGTAACACTTAAGTCTTTAAATTGCGAATCTACAATTTGCTAGTGTATATACAACAGAATTGAAATAAAATAGAAAAGCAATACCTATCGTCTTATGTAGATGTAATTTTATTCATGTTTTTAGAATTATCAGCTATGTCTGAAATTATCTGAGGGATCCACATTACAAGCCCCTCTTTTCACAGGATCCCTCATTGGTTTCCAAACGACGTTTTCTTTAAAAAAAAATGAAACCCAAACATAGTTACGCTGTGTATATTCTTTGTTTTATAATTATAATCAGCACACTCGAATATCATGTAATGCAGATATTTTATAGACCTATCCTGCCTATATTGGATTTTGATGACAAAATACCACTTCATCACTAAAAGAATGTGTTTTCCCCTATCTCGCCTCCCTTGCTTGTAATATTTGAAATATGGCGTGGTTTAGGAAAGTAAACAATTACTGGACCAGTGAGGTGCTGAATTAGTCAAACATCTTGTATTACTCGTGTGTACTTTGACGACATAGCTAGAAAGTGGAATTTTCGGCTCGCTCACTACGACCTGCGGCTCCAACACTTCGTGAGGATGTCGTTGGACGGTCAATCGCCCTGGAATGGGAAAAAAATCCATCTTCCCATGGATGGGTGTTGATCGATGCCACCCCACATCATCATGCTTCCAACTTGGGAGCCAGTGGCATAACTACGGGGGGCACGGGGGCACGTGCCCCCCCCCCCCCCCCTCATCGGCTTTCCAAAAAAAAAAAAAAAAAAGGAGAAGAAGAAGAAGCGAAAAGAAAAAAGAAGGAAAGAGAAAAGAAAAACAAGGAAAAGGAAAATGGTACATCGGGAAGCGCTCCCTCGCTTCGCTCGCTAGCATTTAAGTAACTTAACCAATGCCGATGGTAATTGATATTTTTATGAAAGGAATCATTTTGAATCTTGTGTCTCAATCTACTTTTGTTCACTCATAGAATGTAAGTAATATAACCACATCTGAATTTCATCTGGATTTCACCCCAAGAAGTTTACCTAAAAGGGCTCTTTCAGTAGATGGCCTAGACAAAAAGAAAACCAACAACAACAAAAAACAAACAAACAAACAAAAACACCAACAACTATAATGTTCGTTCGCTAGCTTGCTACTCCCGCTAGTATAAAAGTTTGAAACAAGATGATATTTTGGGCATGGCAATCGTTTTCAAAAGTGATTTATCAAAGTATCATGATATTTTGGCAGCGAGGAGGTTCACAAAACATCTAGTGTGTTTTGCTGACGAATCCATGTTACTCAGTATACAATATTTGTGTGGGGGGGGGGGGGCGCTGAGTTTGCTCGCTGGTAAAAAAACAAACAAAATGGTTTTCGGACGGTGAGCGAGGGACCAAAAGTGATTCATATTCAGCACACAGGGGATCGAATAGATTATTCAGATTTATTTCGATGACAAAATTACACTTCTACAATGACAAAATAAGTATATTTTTCCTCGCTCGCTGCGCTCGCTGGCTATGATTAAACGATTGCTTAATGTTTTTTAAAGCAAAATAATATTGGACGAGTGAGGTGACCAAATTAATAATTTAGATGTTTCATATATACTCACAATGTAATTTACTGAACGGATTAGTGTGTGCTTCCTCGCTCGCTTCGCCTCGCTCATAATGGTTAGAGACTAGGGACGTGCTAAAAAAAGTCATTGGCAGCGAGGTGACTAGATATTTAATTAAAATATCATCTGATCATATAGGTCTAAAATATTTGTCCGATAGTGCATTTTGATAATATAGTAACAAGTCTTTTATTGCAAATAAAGTTGTAATTTTCGGCTC
>CM057159.1:1588058-1604450 GCA_029962745.1 Echinometra lucunter
GAGGCTTGAGGATTTTTTCGGGGGGGGGGGGGTTGAGCCCCCAAAGGCCCCCCCCCCCTTGCGAAAACGTATGAAAGTTGTGTAACTGATCAGCTGTAATTTTTTTTTTTCTCCAACGCTGCTCATGATGTCACTCAACACCACGGCCTGGATGAACAAGGTCCTGTTTACACTCCATCATAAATATGCTAAACTGCTTTTCCAGTACACAAACGTTTCTTTTTGCGAGTTTCGCGTTACTTTACTGTAGTCTGAACAGCCTAGTTTACGTGTCTCAAACGGCTGCTCTGTTTATGAATGATGGTGGGTGAGTGATGGTGCAGATTTGATTACAGCTGCTTGTATTGTTCTCCATCGATAAACAAGGCCAAAGGTCTGAATTCGGTGTCTTCTTTTATTTCTACCAACACATTCAATATGTTTTGTTCACAGAAATCAGAGATTTACCTATATACAAACATCACCAAACCTATCACATGACATCGGCATGACTCCGTGGAAGGGGGGGGGGGGGGCTGGTACTGTACTCCCTCCCAGAGATTCTGAAATATTTACTTTTTGGCAACAGCGCCGTTATACCTCCATAATATTCAGGCGTCGATCGAGGTAGGAATTTTCGACACACATTGTCGAGAATACGTAGTCAAAAGAATATGTCTCCGAAAACAAAAACAAAAGCAAAGGAAGAGATGCATTTAAAGGTGATCATAATGTGTCCGACTAGGGGGCTCTTCCACCTCCCCGGTCCGATTATCTATCGGATAATTATAAATGTCCACGGTAGAGACGCCGTAGTCGAGTGGTTTAAGGCGCTTGACTGGAGACGCGAAGGTCCGGGGTTCGATCCCCGGTACGGCACTTATGCCCTTGAGCAAGGCATTTTATCTACATTGCTGTTTTATCGTCTATCAAATATGCATATTGATGCCAACGTGTGCATGTGTTGTTTAAAAAAAAACAATAATAAAATGTCCAGTTCGGAGCCGTTTTGCTCACTTTGTGGTCAAAGTATATAGTACATATGGCAAAACTTGGCAATTGCTCAAATTTTGTCAATGGGGCAGTTCTGTACCTTAAAAACAAAATCAAAGCAAACAAACAAACAAATCTCAAACGAGCAAACGAATACA
This sequence comes from Echinometra lucunter, assembly GCA_029962745.1. NCBI lineage: Eukaryota > Metazoa > Echinodermata > Echinoidea > Camarodonta > Echinometridae > Echinometra > Echinometra lucunter. The sequence continues at coordinate 1,589,189 of CM057159.1, forward strand.
TATTATGTATACCTGAATGATGCTCGGATGGTAGGAAAGACTCAGCAATATATTTTGTTTCTATGGTGATAATGACGGTGATTACGACAATGATGATGACATTTTCTAACTGGTGGAAGATTGAACGATTATCGATGCAACCGCAGAATCGAGTTCTTATAGATACAAAAATTTATTCATTTTGTTGTCACCCAAACCTTTGTAGATTATAAGAAAGTCTAGCATCTTTCAAGCAATTTCTTGACTAAAATTTGAAGAAAACAAAAACAAAAACAAAAACAAAACAAAACCACGATGATACTCAACATGAGAAGGGTCGGCTACGCACCTACGCTCTTTTCAAACTCACATCCTAATTCTTGCATGTATTGTCTCCCTATTTATATTTTTCCATACATCCATCTTCTGTTAGCAAGTTGAGGTTTTTTGAGCATGTCTTATTTTGAACATGATTAAGTGACTGAAGAGGGATTATGTTATTAGATACACACGACCATTATCAGATGTGTATATCCCTTTTTCCTTGATCTCTCCGCAGGCACCTAGCGAGGGGGGTGATGGGGCGGTCGCCCCCCCCCCCAAAAAAAAAAAGGAAAACGCAAAAAAAAAAGACAAAAAAGAAAGACAAAAAAAGCTTGAGCGAGAAAAGAAAAAAAGTAAGAGAACGTAAGAAGAGTGGGAGCAGATAAGGAACAATGATAAAGAAACGTCGGAGCTTCCCGCGCTCCGTAGGTGATTCGCACGCATTGCGTGCTCATACTACCGCCCCCCCAAAAGGAAGTCTCTCCGTGACCACAAAAAAAATAAATAAATAAATACACCGCTAGCCAGGGGCTACCTGTAAATGAATGAAATGAATAAGAAGGGTAAGAAGGAACGAAAATTGAAGGAGCAGGAGGAGGAGAAGAAGACGAAGAAAAAAGAGGAGGAAGAGTAGAAAAGAAGAAGAAAAGAAAAGGAGGAGGAGGAAGAAAAAGAGAAAAAAGAGAAGTAGAAGAAGAAGCAGAAGAAGAAGAAGAAGGAGGAGGAGGCAAAGATGGAGAAGAAGAAGGAGGAGGAGGAGGAGGAGAAGAGGAAGAAGTAGAAAGAAGAGGAGGAAGAGGATTGAAATTATGCATTCTGCATGTACATGATGTAGTTTTGTGTAGTTTTGTATATCAGCGCTCTGTGGACTCAACCAGTTTTATGTTTTCTTTACAGAACAGACCAACCTAGTTAAAGATCTGAAATGAATGAGTGAATGAATAAATAAGTAAATAGATAGATTAATGAATAAATAAAGAAAGAAAGAAATGAGTAAATACGTAAATAAGTAAACAAACAAAAAATGAATGAATAAATAAATAAACAAACAAATAAATGAATTAATGAATTAATGAATGAATGAAAATAATCTTATGAATATGAACCCTTAACCGTCAAAATAAGCTATTTTTTACAACATCTGCTGACATGACTGACGAGTGTATCTAACTCTATTGGTGTTGTATGTGTGTTGATTTTTTGGTTACAGATCGTTATTCCGAAGGTTCGTTATTCCGAGGGCTCGTTTTTCCGAAGGTTCATTTTTCCGAAGGTTCGTTAGTCCGAAAATGAAATAGGGTTCGTTATTCCGAAGGTTCGTTAATCCAGAAATAAAATAGGGTTCGTTATTCCGAAGGTTCGATAGTCCGAAAATGAAATAAGATTCGTTAGTTCGTCAGTTATTTTCCGACTAACGAACCCTCGGAATAACGAACCTTATTTTATTTTCGGACTAACGAATCTTCGGAATAACGCCACAAATGTTCGGATTAACGAACCCTTTTTCATTTTTGGACTAACGAGCATCTAGGTATATGCAATTTGCGTGTTTCGGAATAACGAACCTTCGGAATAACAAACCTTCGGAATAACGAACCTTCGGAATAACGAACATCACCCGATTTTTTTTTTTTTTCAGTTGATCTTTGCGTACAAACAGGTTAATGCTGTTTTTATATCATAATTTCGAAACCTTGCAGCTGAATTAGGTTGCTCGTTTAAAATAGGTCGAATAAAACTATGACTGCATAAGCTCAGCTTTATTATTTTCCATCAGTTTACCTTTCAAAATGAAAACTTTTGCCATGTCTTCTGAGGCAAAAAATGCCGCTTGTTATTATTTAGGTTGATTATTTTTTTTTACTTTTCCCGGCGACGACATACCTGCTTAGGTTTCTTCTATTTTTGCCTAAGGTTTCACTGCCGCATCTTTTTTTTTCAGAGTCGTTTCGTGACACTTGAAATAATACTCTTACTTCATGAGCTCTCCATCATGATTGAGGTATGAATATAATTATGCATGAGCCTCAAGTAAGACATTTGATGATACTGCATGGGTGAAAATAAACACGGCCCAATATCATAACAATGGAGCGTCTGGAAACCTCGTATGTGGATTCTGAAACCTGCATGATTGAACTTTCGCAAAATGTAGGCCAGCGTAATGAAAAACAATAAAGCCATACGGACTGATTTCGTCTTGATCAAATTGTTTTCTTAATCAAATCAACTCAATGGATACAGTTGTGATACCAAGATCTTGAAATGAAATATAAGTCTTCCAGGCTCTTTATTGGAAAACTTGTAATTAAATTAGGTCCTAATGTAGTTATGTTTCAGTAACAGAAAGTGGCGTATCCAGGGAAGCACCGGGGGTGGTGGCACGAGCCCTAGACGCCACTTTTAGACTTTTAGGGGGCGAAAAAATAAGGAAAAAAATCCTGTTATTTCATATCCTGCCTACATGTTTGGTTGATGTTGTACACACAAGTGACGTATGATCAAAATTTCAAAATTTCGGTATAAATACGCACCTTTTAGTTAAGGCCCCATCAAAGAAAAATTCCAAATTTCAGTTTCATTTTTTTAAGCGGCGTCAGAAGGTGGAAGGGAGCGCGATTTCAGCACTTGCCCCGGGTGCCGTTATCCCTGAATACGTCACTGGTAACAGAATATTATGTAACTGAAATATGATTTAATTTCCTATAGCTGACGTGGGCGGGCATCGTGTGATACGCACGATTTCATTTTGAAAGATGAATAAGGTGAGCATAGTATATCTTCGAACTGGGACCACGAGCTACACAGGGATCACTATCATTTCAGACGCTATATCATGATTTGATCTGTTCTCTATCTCTGTCCCCCTTTTCCTCTCTCTTTCATGAGTGTCAATGAAAGGGGGGGGGGGAGACAGGAGGACACGTCCTTCAAACTTTTAAGGGTATGCCCCCCAAAAAATTAAACTGAGGACATTTTTTCTTTGCTTGTAAGCAATTTTTGGGTGTGTATCCCCCCCCCCCAAAAAAAAAAAAATTGTCCTTCACCAAACTTTTAAGCTAAGGACCTTTTTTCATTTGATTGTTAACAACGTTTTGGTGTATACCTCCCAATTAAGCTTAGCACCTTTTTTTTTAGAGTGTCCCCCAAATATAAAACAGATTGACGCCCCCGCTCTCTTATCGACAATTATATCGTAAAAATTAATGATTTTACAAAACATGTTAAGGGAAGACTTTTCGAAATGAGGTATTTATAAAGATGCTGAAAGAAAAATATATTTCTTTGGTATCTTTAAAGAAGATACACTCTCGCCTTTTTTTTTTTTTTTTTTTTTGAGTTGACTCTGGTTTTATCTTAAATAACCAGTTTTATGATCCGTATTCCCTTTGCAAACGTTGGTGTTGAAGTAATGAACAGATATGAGAATATAACGCGTCATTTGAAGGCTGTGGGATAGTTAATGAATCTAAATGGATCCTACCATCACATTCATGTGAGGAGGATTGGGGGTAATAATCGTGAAAATGTGCCCATCTCGTACACACACTTTACCGAGGATCAAATCGGATGCGGAGTTAGGTGTGGACAGTAGCGCTAAAACAATGAGAGAGGCAATGGAATGGGGGGGGGGGGCGGTATCGGCGTGCCTACGTGTCGAGTGCATAGAACTGATTTTTATTGGCTATATAATGGGAATTTGTACACGGTTCACAAGCACATTCATCAATACATTCATAATGTTCTCTACCAGATTAGTTTAATGGGTGGTAGTGAGTTTAAAAGAAATTAACTCTACAAAATTTATTGGTCTTTACATTGATTGTAAATTATCATGGGAAAGTCCACACCGACTACTTATGTAAATTGTTTTCAAGAAATCTGGGAGTTATCAATGAACTAAAACATCACTTTCCTCATCATATTTCGAAAACATTATTGAAAAATATTCTAGTTTATATACCATACCAAAGTTATGGAATACATTTTGTCTGGGGAAATTCTTCTAAAACGAAAATTGAATAAATACTCAAAATAAAAGAGAATGTAAGGACAGGGAAGGATAATTTCTTCTGCTAATTTTCTGACATAATTATATACAAATCTAATATTTAATGCTAATGATTTCTTTTTGCTGGAATACTATCAAATTAATAAAGGCGAATCGCCGAGTGTTTTCACCAATAAGCTATGAAAATTTATTCCTTTCCCATTAGACAATGCAGTCACATATACATATATAACATGTAAAAGGTTCTTTCTCGTTGTTAATTGCTTCGCTTGAGTGACTACTGTCACCTGTATAGACCAATTTCACCTCCGGTTTATGTATTTGGCCCTCTATCAGCGACGCCATTGCTGCTGTGGGCAAGCGCGCTGACCGCGATTGGCTCTGTGTACAAAATGAATGTAAGATATGAGATATGCCCTAATATTGTTCCCTTTACTTTATTCTAGATCAATGAAATAAAGCATGGATACATGGGTAGATGAGGTAAGACAATTGCCGAATCTGACAGATGAAGGTATGATGTATTTTTGTACTTTCGATAGTTTTTCAACTAAGTTTTGTCAGTATATGTTCGATTGCAGCATAGAAGCCGTAGTAGACGGGAGCCCTACAAAGTCATGTTTTCACTCATTAAATTTTACGCCAAAGTACATAATGATAATGTTTCTTGACTTCAAAGTCCTTTCTGTTGATATTTTTACCCACTGGCGACGGATTCCTTCGCATTGCTTACGGAAACCTGTGTAGGGAGTACGGCTCCTCACACAAACAGGCTTTACGAGTCAAAAACGAGTGAATTTCGCACTCAGTTAGCTTCCAATTTTAAAACTTTCTCCAATTCTTGGGGCATTTGAGCACCGCACAGCTGCGACCTGAACTTCCCTGAAAATTTCTCATTGCAAATATTAAAAGAAATCTGCATATATTGGTCAAAATAGACAAAAAATCGAACGAATGTACATAACGCGCTATTGACTTGTGTACTATAAAAGTTGGAGCGCCCACCGCAGTATGTCGAACTGTGTCGAACAGTCTGCTGCCCTCTTGCGTTGTGAAATTGGTCTATACGTATCATTTATTTACCTTACAAGATTATGCTTTTCTCAAGTCCACATTGCGTTAAAAGTTATAAGCAACCATTAGTATCTTGTCTGGGAACCTATGTTATACAAGCTTTGCTTTTAATATATTCCTCATATTTCATATTATTGTTTCTCTCTTTTACTACCTTTGTTTCTTGTCATGTTTTCTCATGATAAACTGTGGAATGTGAAGCAATAAATCAAATCAAATGGTATGGGGTTGGATTGTGAGTTTGTGCACAGGGCTGAGTGTGAAGATGTCCATAATGTACATTGGCGTTTTCAATCTACTCGAATTTTGTCACATCATTCGCCTTGGATGTCGAGCTAGACAAAAGAAAAAAAAATGGAATTCAGTTCTTAGATGGACACACGATCGAGGTGGGTGCCGAGGTTGGAGAAAGCTGGTAGAGTGTGGACCTAGGTACCCTGCTAAGTGCCGACATGCCGACGGAGTGCGAAGTTGGATGCTGAGCGATGACGAACGATGCCGAGCGGGGTGTCGATTTACCAATTTGCTTGAGCGCAGAGGTGATACCAAGTTACATTTGCGCGTCCATGGTAGCAAGTAGGAATTTTGAAGGGTGAGCTATTGCTTATTATAATATCATGCAAGGGAGTGATGTGACAATGGGGTGAGTTCTAAAAAAATTGGAAAAGGGTAATTTTTTGACATGCCCCAGATGCTTGGGGTCTGTCCCCATCAAAATTATCTTAGCTGAGGACCCCTTTTTTGCTTGTTAGAAAATTTCTTGGATAGGCCTATGTCCCCCGATTCCTGAAAAAATATAAGCCGAAGACTTTTCTTTTAGCTTGTCAGCAAATCTTTGGGGTATGTCCCCCCTTGAAAATGAATAAAACGGTTGACGCCCCTGATTTCATGAAGAGAGACATTTGTTTGATGAAGTTCAGAATAACATGTAGAAACGTCTGCGGAACTTGTCACTACCATAGACACTCTTAGAAAAAAAGTGGTGCTGATTTTCTTGTCCCACATTTGGAACCTCGAAAAGTTCTTCAAAGAACCGTTAAAGATTCATGAAGGGCTCTAAAGGGGTCTTTAGAACCATTATTGGTTGTACATGGAACCTTTTGGAGTTCTTGAAAATATGAAGAACCCTTTATAGAACTCCATCTTCTATAGGGTTCTAAGGGTTCTAAATGGCACATTTGTTTTCTAAGAGTGCAGAATACTATTTTTGAACATTAGAATGTGATGGGGGAAAAAAGAGAGAATGTTGATAGAAATCGTCACAACCCAAGGAACTGGATGGGTCAAAGTGATACATGTCTGTCAGATGTCTGTTAGATGTGTATGTCACTTTGTCAATGTTTGTCCAGGATGTACGGATTAATATCTACTGCACTTTGTTAAAAAGGAAAAAGGGAAAAGAAAAGAAAGAAAGAAGAACTTAAAGGTGAGACACATAAAGAAGTGGATAAGAAATTAGTGTGCAGGATCGAGTTCAGGATGCAGATCTGCACCCTGTAGGGTGCTGCTATTGTACCAGCGGTAAGGGTGCAGAATTTTTATGTGCCTGAGGGTGCAGGATCGACTTCAGGGTGCAGATCTGCACCCTATAGGGTGCTGCTAGTGTACCAGCCGTCTGCACCCCTAAGGGTGCAGAATTGCACCCTAATTTCTTAGTGTGTATGTTTCATAAGGTTTGCTAAATGTATATTCGCATATACCTCTGTGCTTTGAGTAATCAAAATGGGTTTATTTCTTGGAACACCTTGAACATCATCATGAGTGGACAGAATCATAATCCAACACCGTCAGCATAGTCAGGCACTAAAAATTTGTTACAATACTAAAATTTATACCTTGTAAAATCATTAATTCATCTTGGAGTTATCAAAGACTAAACTCTTATTTCGACATGCGTCTTGATCACTCCACAGACATACAGACGGAGGACTCGGCGGAATATTTATTATCATTATTATCATCTATCATTAAACAAAATTTAAAAAAATGTCACCTATTCCTTTCCTTCGTACAATTATGAGGGAGGGATTAGAACATGTACTGGTTTAGTTTCTTGTAAGTTGTTTTGATCAGATAAGATCAAATTCATTGAGTAAAATCCACGATTTGAGATTATCATTAGTGTAACCAAAACAAAAATACACAAAAAATAAACAAAAACAAAACAAACCACCAACAAATTTTATAAGTGAATCGATGAAATGGTTGTACTAAAAATTAAAAAGTACGCAGATACAATACTATGGTTTAATATAATCCATAAAGTTTTGTCATGTACACGATTGCCTCCTGCCTTAATTTTCCTGCTTTACATACGAAATAGAAAAAAAAAAGACCTCGTTAATCTGATCTTGCTTGGCGTATTAAAATTTTTCACATTCGCTCACATCTTAGAATAAAAGAACTATACGTTGTTCAAGTTATGAAACAAATTACCCTTTCTTCCTTTCTAGGACGTAGCACATAATAAAACGGAATTCGGTTTCCAATTCTGACTGACACATGGTACACAATCGTTTATCTACTTCTATGTTTTTGTGTCTTCCCTGTTCTGTCATTGATATTTATCTTTCTTGATTGGTAGAAATCTTTCTTGAGTTGTGACCTGTTCCCATTTTGCTTAAAACGTTTGGAGATTGTAACAGACATGTCCCGCGTGTGATGAAGTCACCTACAATTAAGATAACCAGTGAATTCATACCCTGCCAGCAGACATATGGGGGCTGATTTGTTTCTGTAACCCATCCCCTTTGACTGTTTAATACACATTTTCGTACTGTGTTCATACTATACCAACTCTCTTTCTTTCTCTCTCTCTCTTTCTCTCTCTCTCTCTCTCTCTCTCTCTCTCTCTTATTTTCCATCCAGGTTTTGATAGATGCATGTATGTCCATTCTAATACACAGCGGGATAGCATTAAAGAGCCAATGTGACGTTTTATTTCAAAGAACTTTTGGACATTCTTTATCATCAGTTGTGTTCTATGCTGGAAATAAAGTGAAATGAAAAATAAATATTTCATATTATCAAAGTCCTTTAAAATCGTTTTAAATAAAAAACAATGCCCCCTCAAAATAAATATATAGTTCTTACGTTGACAGACATATCCGCTTTTATTACAACGAGATAAAATAACGCCTCTGCAACCTGTGACTTTTAAACATATCTATGGACAGTTGAAAATACTACAAGTTACTTTTCATTGCCACAGTTCATTTCAATCTGTGACGGAAAGCTAAAATATCAGCGATGTAACTCACCATATTATTCCTCAATATTATGTGAAGTACATTCCTTCGTATCCCTTGCCGGTCTTTTATGCAAACATGTCGATTACTTTGAAAATGTGTTTTTTTTTAAAAAATTGATTAATTTTTGCACTTACTTGTATACTGATGATGATCCAAAATTGTTAATTTCATTTGACTAATTTTGATTTGATTTATTTAACTCTTTGCACGCTGAATTAATTCCGAGGGGATAACATTGACAATTGTTCGTTTAATATTTTCTTTGAATCTGGCTTTCTTCATTGCATCTTTGATACTGATAATTATTCTATAGATGCTACTTAAGCATTATAGTCATTTGTTAGTCCTGTAGTACAAAGGTGACAGAGAAAACTAATTATTATGATTGTTGAATTTAATTGTACGAATGTGCAAAATTGCACCTTTCGCGTGCAAAGGGTTAATTATGGAGTTTCATTGCTCATGCTTATCTATATTCATGCATGCATGCATTCATTCATTCATTCATTCATTCATTCATTCATTCATTCATTCATTCTTAACCATGTTAACCCATTCATGACCGATGTCCACATTTGGTGGTTTGGCCTAATATCTTTTGATGCAAAGCCCTAAAAATCATACCAAATACATGAGCAAAAAGAGCAAAAATTCTATACAAACTGTGCCCATTTTGGTTGCGTCAATATTCGTTGTTTGATGCTGAAAATTTTTTAAAAGAAAATAAGCATTAAAATCCTTAAATTGGCAATGTGATAGAAGGTTTAAAATCACCGTTTTCCCCCGCAAATTGGCAACTTTTTGACTTCTCATCATAATTTCTGTCAATTTATATTCATTTCAGATACATGGGGTTTTATAAGAAAAATGTAGCAATAAAAGAAAAATGTTGGTGTTGCCAATTTGAAGAATAAAAGCTGATCAAATTAGGCTTTAAATAATTCCTGTCATGAATGGGTTAAGAGCTTGTTGAAAAAACAATACCCAATGTATACACCACTACAGGCTGATATGCACAGTGATCTTTTCACACATCATTACATTAGTGAAGTTGCAGTGGTCGAGTGGTTTAAGGCGCTTGACTGGAGACGGGAGAATCGGGGGTTCGATCCCCGGTTCGGCACCTATGCCCTTGATCAAGGCATTTTATCTTCATTGCTCTTTTTCGTACATTAAATAAATTATCGTGTTATAGGCATATTGATTCCAACGTGTGCACGTAAAGAAAGAAAGACAAACTATGAGCTCAATTGACTACTATGAATTTACCAAATAGATAATGGAATTTTGCAATAAATCCTGGGTATTTTTTTTTTAAATCAAAAACAACAACAACAACAACAAAAATCGCAGTACACATTTGTATCCTCATACCTTTAAGCCTACCGCACACTATGATCTGACTGCGACCCGATTTTCGAAAAAATGGCGTTTTGTGTTAGATATGAAGTTCAGAAAACTAAAATCGAAATTTTGGTCAACCGCAAGGCCTTTTGGTTGGAGTAAAGGCCAAATCGTCTTCAAATCGTAGCCGCTCGCAAGATTGCTATGATGTCATTACGATTCGGAATTGAGTTCGCTTTTATTCATACAGGGAGGTTCGCAATAGCCCTGAAATTTTGATTTTAGTATTCATACGACTATTCGGAACTTTGATCATCAAGAACATGTTTGAATGTTCATATTAAACGTTACAACAAAGTTTTCCAAAATCGGATCGCAGGCGGATCGTATAGTGTGCGTTGGGCTTCAGATACGATTGGAGACGATCGAGTGGAGATGGTAGGTGTTAGCTTTGCCGGTTGCACCTGCCATACTTTAACGTCTAGAGAATGTCACCCAACGTTTGGGAGAAAAGTTTTGCAGAGGAATATATACATCATATATGCTCATGACATTTCAGATAGGTCGATGATATACATGTCTTCGACAGTTGTTCTTTGAACCCCTCATTTTATATTTGTTTCAGTCCCCGTATGTTACCAGCTTAAGAGATACCAATAGTAGTTTCATAAATTTGATAATAGTGACTGTCTTGCTGTATCATTGAATTTTATTCTAAATCCCGATGGATAAACCCAAAAGGCCCCTATTTGCGATATGTAACACATCGATGACATTTTGTATTCTCCCCATGCGCACATATTTCCTTATTCGATCTTTTTGTACAGTGTGCAGAAACAGCTTTTGTCATTCAATGTCATCTCAGAAGATAGTAGTGTATGCTGTGAATGAATCATATGAATACAGATGGCGTCATCTCAGAAGATAGTAGTGTATGCTGTGAATGAATCATATGAATACAGATGGCGTCATCTCAGAAGATAGTAGTGTATGCTGTGAATAAATCATATGAATACAGATGGCGTAATGGTCCTCTTCCGAATGGCGATGTCAGTGTTACACTTTAACCCATTCATGACAGAGGTCCACATTTTGTGGTTTGGCGTAATATCTTTTGATGCAAAGCCCTACAAATCATACCAAATACATGAGCAGAAAGGGCAAAAAATTCTACACAAACTGTGCCCGTTTAGGTTGCGTCAATATTCGTTGTTTGATGCTGAAAATTTTTTAAAGGAAAATAAGCATTAAAATCCTTAAATTGGCAATGTGATAGAAGGTTTAAAATCAACGTTTTCCCCTGCAAATTGGCAACTTTTTGACTTCTCATCATAATTTCTGTCAATTTATATTCATTTCAGATACATGGGGTTTTATAAGAAAAATGTAGCAATAAAAGAAAAATGTTGGTGTTGCCAATTTGAAGAATAAAAGCTGATCAAATTAGGCTTTAAATAATTCTGGGTTAAAAAGTACAGTATTCCACGCTTGAGTTAAGGAAATGTCTCCACTGAAAACTGAAAATAACGTCACAGTTTGCATCTCGATTCCTCATTCCACTGAAAAAGATAAAACAACAAAAAAAAAAAAAAAAAACAGATTATCTAAAAGAAGGAAGTTGACATTAAATTCACCCTAAAGAATGATGATGATGAGTTTGGTTTAGAATTCACAAAATGTTTTTCAAAAAATATTCATGTACTAGGCATTAAACCCAACCACATTAAAAAAAAAAACCCAAACCAACAACAACCCTATGGCATGTATATCAATAGCCAAAGCAAATGCATGTCCATTACATTTTAATTTTTTTTGACTGATAACGAGAATAGATGATTTGCATTTTGAATATTTTCAGTTTTGTGCCATTCCGTGTTTCGTATAAAAGCGCCCGTCGTCTTTAACTCTCAAACTATACAATGGTCACTGAAATCGGTTCATATCATGGTTTAAAGTATATAAATTTCAATAAAGTTATTATGTCGCAAACTTTCGGTTATTTATGGTTGATAATGCGAACAGGATAAATCAAACAAATCATTTCAATTTATGATAGTTATGCAGCCGTTGGGACCCCGAGGAAGAACAGATTGACTATGTATAGTTAATCTGAAGCGGGTCATCCCAACGATATAATTTCTTTTTTTGTGTGTATAATATTCATTGTTATATTTAAATATTGTTATATAATCATTTGTTCATACATGTATTTTTATTTGTATTATGTATTTTCATCGTGAATAAAACCAACCAACCAACCAACCAACCAACCAACAGTTTGAATCCTAAACTTGCTAAAGGAATATCTGAATTTCTGTCGTGGTCAAATATTTCAGGTTTGTTTGTGAAGAGCTGTATAGCTACCGTAGTTGTTGATGTTTACCAGCAGAACAAACCACATTATTATGCAGCATGCATGGCATAGATTTCACGGGAACTTAAACAGGAGCTTCGCTAGAGGTTGGGGGGGGGGGGGGGGGGGGATGTTGGTGAAGGGAATGCGACACTCTCCATTAAAAGATTTTGTCAGTAAATTGACCACCCCCCCCCCCTACGCTTACGGGCTTGAAATGTGAAAATCTATTGGCAAATTTGGAGACTTAAAAATCAGGCCTCGTCTTTGGAAGTTGCGATGGATTCAAAATGAATCAAAACTTGACATCAATAGCAACAATTCTGTGCTAAAGAGACAGGAGTTGCGATCGACATCGCGTCACGACTTATTTGAATCAAAATGATTTCAGTCAATCGCAACTGTTTATAAGACAGGGCATCAGATTTACCATGTCGGTGAATGCAGTCAGACACCCCCACTATATTGAAAATGATGAAGCAATGCCCCATGAGTTGTGTCGTGTTTGTATGGATGCAGGCAATAACTCTGTGGAAGCGTTCAATGTGAAGTGGTAAGAGTAACGCTCGTCTATCTCCAGAAGAGATCCCATCGGCCCCATTCAAACAGCTTGAAGTAGGTAAGATGAACTCTGGTAAGAGCTAGGAGTAGTTTAACTCACAGACGCTCAATGGTTAGATATTGTCAAGGAGTCCCCAGGGACATGCAATGACGTCATTGTGAGTTTTTCTTTGTTTGTTCGTATAGACCCCCAAAATTATTAGACCTTGTCATTCGTAGAGTATTAAAAGTGGATTAAAACAAATGATACGTCACAAACATAAACGTTCACTTTAAGTATGGAAAGTATGGCGCCTGAATAAGGGGCGGGGGTTGGGGCATATACCCGTAGTACTACTCACTGCACACTTTTTTTTCTTCCTGTAGTTTGGCGCCGGTACATGCACAATGTCAGGGTACAATTATCATGAATGAACCCCCCCCCTCCCCCCTTATTGCAGAGACTGCTTATCATAATTTAGACGTGAATGAAAACTTGGTTGTTGATGATTTTGAATATTTTTCACTTGCCGTTTCTTGTTCCATATACTTCGACGTAATATGAAGTAATTGGATGTGCCGTTTTAACCCATTCGTGACAGAAATTATTTAAAGCCTAATTTGATCAGCTTTTATTCTTCAAATTGGCAACACCAACATTTTTATTTTATTTGCTACATTTTTCTTACAAAACGTCATGTATCTGAAATGAATATAAATTGACAGAACTTTTGATGAGAAGTCAAAAAGTTGCCAATTCGCAGGGGAAAACGGTGATTTTCAACTTTCTATCACATTGCCAATTTAAGGATTTTAACGCTTATTTTCCTTTAAAAAATTTCAGCATCAAACAACGAATATTGACGCAACCAAAATGGGCACAGTTGGTGTAGAATTTTTTGCTCTTTCTGCTCATGTATTTGGTATAATTTTTAGGGCTCATCAAAAGTTATTAGGCCAAACCACAAAATGTGGACCTCTGTCACGAATGGGTTAATCAGTTAATGGAATTCTGAAATAAATGAGTTTGTTTTACCCAACCCTTTAAACAAAGTCTATGATTTAAGAATTTAAAAAACATGGGCGTCGAATGGGGGGGGGGGGGATAGGGGGCCACGTCCCCCAAATAATTTTTTAATGGTAGGGACACTATAGGGTATGTCCCCGAAGCCGAGGACCCTCCTTTTTTGCTGTTCAGCATGCTGTTCAGCAAATTTGGGGAAAATATTCCAGCAAATTGGGGGAAATTTCCTCCCAAATTTTAAGCCGATCGAGGACCTTTTCTTTTACTTGTCAGCGATTTTTTTTGGACAGTGTCCCCAAGAATATAAAACAGATTGACGCCCCTGCAAAAAGGCAGACTTGAAGTGAGACTCTAATACAGTTGCCCTCACATCTCGAGATCTCCGGTAAATAACCTCTTGATTGGTGTGAAGTAATTTAGCTGAATCCACGCTAAAGCTGACAAGTGATTTCATATCCAGTCCTTCTCTTCTCAGAAGAGAAGTCGCGAAGAGAAACGATTGAATCTGACAACCTAGATGGTATAGTTGCAAAAGATCGATGCTTTCGCTGGCGAGCAATCAAGTATAATATAGGCCGAATCGGTTGAATTCACAAAGCTCATTGGTGAACAGATTCGGATGGGTACGTGTGATGTTCTGTCTTTTTTCCAATTAATAAGACCACAGGCACACAAGGGAAAGTGGGAGGGAGAGAGCGGGAAAGAGAGAGAGAAAGAGAGAGAGAGAGAGAGCGTGAGAGAGAGAGAGAGAGAGCGTGAGAGAGAGAGAGAGAGAGAGAGAGAGAGAGAGAGAGAGAGAGAGAGAGAGAGAGAAGAGAGTGCCGGGGGCATTTTCCATCTGAGAAAATCAATGAGGCCTATTATGAATAAGGCCTAGTAATAAAGTTTCATAATTATGATTTTTTACACTAAAGTGACTGCTATGAGTATTCTTTCAATACTGAGGCGCGTTCATACTGTTGACTAGATACAATAAAGAGAAGTTGACTACTGATAAAATGTAAAAAAAAAAACTAATGCATTTTTATATAGCCTTTTCATTCTCTTTATTCCTGTGTATAAGAATATCAAATAGCAGCAAAGTTCTGTGCACCGAATCCCTCTTGAAATACCGAAGCGTTTTTCTAATATAACCACATAATTTTAATCTCAAACTTTGGACCAAATTTTGATGCCACATGGTGTGTAGGTATGCAACAGTTGCCCGTGTGCGTGCATATGCGGTGCTTCTCATTGTTTTCGATTTTTTGAGTCTGTAAGTTACTGGTTTAATGATTTGAAAATCTCTCGAAACAATGTCTCCAGCGTTTTCTTTTAAAAAGTAATTGCGAGACCAGAATTGGAATATATATATAATCATT
>CM057159.1:1604950-1623492 GCA_029962745.1 Echinometra lucunter
ACTAGCAAGGATGAAGATGGAGCTAGAAGAGAAGAAGAAACAGATCGTAAAGAAAGATGAAATTCTAAAAGAATGGCAGCATAAGGTGAGTCACATAATGCTGAATTGCTGAAATTATCTTTTCAGATGTAGTACTCACCTGCAACTATAATGATATCAGTACACTTCAACTGTACCGGACTAATGGAAGCTTTTTCTCATCATTGCACCATCTCCAAATCGGCCACTGAGTGACAGGTTTGGCAATTACTCGTAGCATAGTCTGCAGTAATTCATTGTTTTTAATTTATTCTATTTTATCTTGCCAATTTAGAGTTTTAACATGGGACTGATATGCCAAATTTTGGACGGCAAAGCTGTGTCTGTACTCTATGCTCCTTTCACTCCCTCTCTCTCTCTCTCTCTCTCTCTCTCTCTTTCTGTTTCTCTTTCTGTCTCTCTTTTCTCATTATTATGTGCTTCCCTTTTTGTTTCTGCCATTTCTTTCTTTATCTCTTTGCCCTTTTCCCCTTCCTTCTTTTATACCTCATAACCTCCATTTATCTTTTTAATTTATATTTTACAGCAGTAATTCAAGTACTCTAAAGTTTACCCAGACACTAATTTTTGAACATGTCTTAGATTGGTACATTTATTCATAATTTGTGTATCTTTACTCAAACAATTTTCACATCAATGTTATACTACTCTAATATTGTGTTTTATGTGTATAGTTGTACTGTTTTTATCAAGGAAGATGGAAGGTCTTGTTGAATGGGTTTTTCTAGAGAAATATTATACAAATAACACACGGCTCTGAGTGCATTGGTTCAAATTAGCGCCTGCGATAACTTTAGTAATTGTCTGATGCCACGACGCGCAGCGGAGTGGCTTTGGACAATTCTGAAGTTATCAAATGCTGTAATTTAAACCAATGAACGAACAAGAGCCGGGAGTTATTTTTTTTTTTTTATAAAATGACGTATATGGATCCTTGTCGTTTGATAAATTACAGGAAATCTGATGTAACGTTTGATTCAACTTTTAGCTCTATAACGATACAGTATTCGATCTAGGCCTATAGCCCTGGGCAAGCTTGAGCTTGAGCTGCATGGTTTAATGTACATAATTATTATTAATTTCTTTCACTCTGTATGGCATTGGTACTTACCAGCGGCTCTCATAGAACTCTTTGAAAAAAAACAACTTCTTCTAATTTGATCCACTTATGAAAAATAAAGGATTAAACAACATCGATGAGAAATGACGATGTTCGCCTCTTAAATTAATTTGTTGCTGCATAATGCGTGCGGGTGAATTGATTGAGGCAGCTAGCGCAGCTTTTAGGGCTTTTAGGGCTTTTAGGTCATACGCGCTAGCTTGGCAAGCAGAGCGCTGCATGCAGCGTCCATGCCCAGGGGCGAGAAATTGCCATGCGTGCAATCTACTTTGCTATTGCACACTTGTGAGTAAAGAAATTGCACGCTTGTTGGCAAAAAATTGCACGGTCAACTTGACAGGCAAAAAAGTCACGTGACCGGCTCTCAACCAGTCATTTGATTAGACTCCATGTATCCATTTTATAACAAATAATCATGAATTAATGAAAATTGTTGTATGGTAGTATTTTTCTTGTTGGATAAAATGATTGATGCAAATATTTGCATAAATGTTAAGCTAATATAAATGAGAAGGGAAACAATCATTGTATCTGATTTTTGTGAAAGAACATTCATTTTAATCATTTTGTAAACAATCATTCAAGTGATGGACATTATTTTTTTTCTATACATTTTATGAATTTCTCCTGTATTGATTGTTCATCACCTTGATATCATTTTTTGCTTTTTGAGGATTTTTCTCTCAATATGTATGTAGAAATGATATTAGTGATCGCTGTAAGTTGAAAACAGGATTCATTAAGACATGAGAAAGATCTTTTTTGGCCATTCATTTTATGCACATGACACAGAAATTCTTGATTTTCAGGCTTATATTTTGTGTTAAGTTTAATAGGCCTGGTCATTGTCAAGTTTAACATTCACTTACCATTCATTAACATGTAAAATTGGTATGGACTCCTTTTCTTTGGTTGTGGGTTCACTGTGCTATGTCTGAAATATCTTGAGGCATATTATGATGTGACCTCTATATCTTACATATTCTTTCTTTTTTTTCTTCTTCTTTTTCTTCTTCTTTTTTACAGTACAAGGTTCTTGCAAAAGAGAAGACAAAGCTGGAAGAGGAGCAGAGAAAACTCCACCAGGAGCAGAAAGAAATGGTTGAGAAGAAAGAGGGGGAAATTCAAAGTCTCCAAGGGGAGATGGAAAAGCAGATGAAGTTGGTTGAGGAGAAACAGAAGAAACTGACAGAGATGGAGAAGGAGGTGGAAGAGATGCAGACACGGATCACAGAGAAAGATGAAGCACTGACAGTGAAAAGCAATGCACTCAAGAGGGAAAGTGAAAAACTCAGAAAGAAAAGTAAAGCACTCACTCACCAACAGCACGAGGTGAGTAATATAATGTTGAATCGCTGAAATAATGTCATAAATGATTTGAGAAAGAGGAGAAAAGAGAAGCAGTAAATGACTTACTTGTCCCTTTTTGGTGGTGGGTACATTTCACATTGGAACCCTCTTGGAAATAAGCTAGTATTTCAGGAAAATGTGCTACAAATGTATAATGTAAGATATAGTACTTGCCTGCAACTATAATGATATTAGTAGATGTAAAACTACAACTGTACTGGATTAATGGAAGTTTTTTCTCATCACTGCACCACCTCCATATTGGCCACTGAGTGACCAGGTTTGACAATTACTTGTAGCATGATCTGCAATAATTCATTGTTTTTAATTTGTTCTAATTTATCTTGCCAATTTATAGTTTTAAAGTTTTAACATGGAACTGATCAGATATGTCCAATTTTGGACGGCAATTCTTTGTCTCTGCTCTCATGCTCCTTTCGCACTCTCTCCCTTCTTCCTCATTATTATGTGCTTCCCTATATGTTTCTGCCATCTCTTTCTTTATCTCTTTGCCCTTTTCCCCTTTTCCCTTCCTTCTGCTATGCTTCATGCAGTTTTTCCATTTATCTTTTTAATTTTTATTTAAAGCAGTAATTCAGGAATTATCATTACGATTTTGCTCCGTTGAGAGCATTCGATTGTGAGCTCTGAAACTTGGATTTGTCGCATTGGGTTATAAAACATGCAGCACTCGTGATTGGCCTGTAAAATCCTTGAACAGCCTTGAGCATGCTGTAGAGCTCATAAGACCCTAGATAAGTCCCACCAGTCAAGCCTTGACTGAAGAGATTATGTATTAAAAAAGTATGTCCTCTTTTTAATTCCACGTTTGAGAGAATTTGTATACCAAAATGGCGTTTAAAGCATGAAAATTGGACCGGTAATGCCAGAGATGTTATATTAAAATATACAAAAATATTCCAGTTATGGACCATTTTCTTCTACATGGTAGGCCTTCACTCAGCGACAGCTGTTTATAGGGGCTGGCGTCCACTAGAGCGCTGACAAGACTAGGAAGGGTTGCGAAAGCAAATTATGTCATTTCGGTATTCTATCCGCGTCAGACTGGGAAAAAGTGAGCACATAATAATTTCCTAGGACATTACTAAGAATCTCCACTCATTGACTGCAGACATACTTGGGAGAGTCCTAGGAGTCATTTGTGAAGGGTGCGAAATGCCCCGGAAAACAGCTGATCGTAGCAGGACCGCGCGGTCACATCCAAGATCACACCAAGAAGGGCAAAGTCAAGGAAGAGGACAATCAGGAAGACCTTCCGACAACCATGAAGAAATGCGGACAACAGGAGGAAATAATACAAGGTTATAAATTAGGTGCCGACTTCATGTTGCTCTCATATGCACTGGCGCAGTCAGAATTATTCATCAAGGGGGTAAAACGTGGATCGACTAAGCAAAGACGCAGAGAGACATGGGTGCCCCTCTAGCATGTTTAATTGTTCGAGGTGTAAGGATTAAATTTTCCGAAAGTTAATATAAGCTGCATTCTGAAGTCCATAACCCCCTTTCACAAACCACAGGAGGTTATTTCAAATGATATTAGAGTTGCAGATCTTTATTCCTTTAATGTAATATTCATAGGCTGCGAGCTTCCTTTTTTTTTTGGGGGGGGGATGACGCTTCTTTCTAGATTATGAACCACCCCTCTAAAATTTTGCAAGCGAGCAAAGTGACCACGAATAAAATATGCTTTATGAAAGACATGAAAAAGGTGTTATTTTGTCATGAAAATACATTGTTGGTATCGTAGGCATAAGACATTGGATATAAATTTTGTTACCTAGCTGCCAAATATGACTCTAATTTGGCACCTGGCTGATCCAGCATTACCCTGTTTCTAAATATTACCTGTGAGTGAAGCGAGAGACGAAAAACACAGTACTCTTTTGACGATACTTGTCATCCAAATTCACGGGCCTCAAATATATTTAAGAATATTCACTCGCTGAATTTGTTTGTGGTCCGAAACCATTCTGTATCTGAATATGATACGAACAAGCGCATCGAGCGAGAAAAGATGTACACTTTTTCAGGTTAAAAGCTATGATTTGTCATCAAAATATACTATGGGCCTATAAGATAATCTGAATTGTAGATTCGGTCGCCTCGCTGGTGGAATTTGTTTGCTTTCCTCGACCAGCCTGGATCTAAATATCATATAAGCGAGCGCAGTGAGTGAGGAAAAATATATACTGGCTTTTTTCATAGTATGAGTGTTATTCCGTCATCAAATTACAGTCATGATGATATAAGCCCTTAACTATCTAACCTATCTTCCGAATATAGGCGCTTTCACACCTACCCGATCAGGAAACATACCCGTAAATTACGAGAACTTGTTAAGGCCCCAAAATACCCGTTAATTGTTCTGCGCTTTCACACCTACCCGAAGCCAGACCTCGTCAGGGTAAGTTCTCGAAGTTACGAGCATGCGCAGAACTATTTATTTTGCAGGAGGAGGAGGCCACTGCCGTGTACACCTCATCCTCCCTCCACATCGCTATCAGCGATGATCAGAGGATGACATATTACCGTATCGATATATCAGAATAAATCATAAATAAAAACACGAGAGGGGAACAGAACTTTACAAAAACAACGACGTAGCTAGAAATAGACAATACAAATCTCAAATCCAGAATGTACGGTACACAAACGATAACGACGTCCATTACGTACACGGTACACACAGTACAGTACACGCTTCGTGCACCAGTGCTTGATGGAATAGAAGTTCTCGTAATTTGCTTTCACATTACAAAAATCCCCGCGACCTTGGAGAAAGTACTCGTAATTTTGAAGAAGTACCTACTAATTTACGGGTATTTTCTTACGGGGATATTACGCGTAATTTGGTTTCACACTGGCAAAATACCTGGTATTTTCTGATCGGGGTAGAATACCCGATCTGAAAATGCCAGGTATTTTTCCTGATCGGGTAGGTGTGAAAGCGCCTTATGATGCTATTTTGGCATCAAGTTCTTGACCCTTCCATGTCATGACCGCAATGTCCGCAGCCGCCCCTCGCACTATCCTAATCGGCTCCGAGCTTTCCTCAAATATTCCGCCTGGCTTCTGCTTGCCTTCGGGTAGCTATCCGCATCGCGGAGGCTTTCAGGAGCGTTTGCAGAAGGGTTAAGGAAAGGCGGGATGTCTTCCGGATGTCCGCACAACAACGCGGACAAATTGCCGAAGGTGTACAGAAGTTCAAATTTGGATGCAGAAATTTTGCCCCGTCCAGAAAGTGCGGAAACATGGGGAAGTGTTTAGGAATGGTGAAGACAGTGAGCGGAATCTTTCAAGAACATGCGGAAAGGTTGCTGAATGAATGCGGATTTACTAGATTTGCTTTCCGCGTATTGTCTGCGCCCTAGTGGACGCCTGGCCTAAGAAGCGATCGGATTACGCGGGCTGGCCTTATGAAAGCTTGTCTGACTGGACTTCATTACCTCAATACTCTTTGATTGAAAATTTGTTTTGCTTAAGATTTCATTGCCAGCACTTCTAAAACGAAATGCTAACCCAAATAGAACTTTGAACGGTAGAAATTGACCCGGTAGAAGCAAAGATGGGTATTATTCTGTACGCTAAAATTGTCTGGCGAGCGCGATTCGATTTACAATGGGACAATAGGCCCAAACTCGGATCTCAATGAGACAATTTTGCAAAGAGTGACACATTAAACAAGATAGTCTCTGACCCTAGACTGCAAAGTTGTCAGACCCTATACGGTATATAGAAGATATACACATAGGAAATGAACAGTGGAAATTATGAAAGGAGGGAAAATCAAGGAAAACATAAGGGGATAAAATAAAGTATAGCAGAAGGAAATACAAAAGAGAATATAGAAAAATAAAGAAATACATAGGGAAGCATAGAAGAAATGATGAAAGATAATGGGGAAAATATAGGAAAAGATAAAGAGCAAAAAGACAAACAAAGCACTAGTAACAGTATAGCGTAAGGCAAGGCAAAGAGAGAAGATGAGAAAGTAAAGAAACAATAAAGCAGTGTAAAAGAAATGATGAAAACGGGGAAAATAAAGGACAAACATAAGGAAAGAAAAAACAAACTACATAAGGAAAGACAAAGAGAGAGAATAATTATAGGAAAATAAAGAAATACAAAGGGAAGCATAGAAGAAATTATGAAAGATGGGAAAATAAAGGAACACATAAGGAAACAAAAAACAAAGTTGAGTATTCAGCATAAGGAAAGACAAAGAGAAAAAGGTGAAAAAATACACATTTTGAAGGATAGAAGAAATGATGAAAGGAAAATTAAAAAAAGTAAGGAAAGAAAAACAAAACAAAGAATGACATAAGAAAGGACAAAAAGAAAAGATACATGTACAAAGATAGGCCTAATCGGAGCCTGTACAGTTCACCATGCTCTATAATAGGCTGTCATCACAGCCTTCAGTTTATGTGTGTGCGTATGCAGACTAACCCAACTGCATTGTGCTAGCAGCGAGCTACCTCGACTGTGTTGACTTAGGGATTATGATCTCCAGCAGGAGGCTTGGCCCCCCCCCCCCCCCCCCCCCAAAAGGCGCTTTCACACCTACCCGATCAGGAAAAATACCCGTAAATTACGAGAACTTGTTAAGGCCCCAAAATACCCGATAATTGTTCCGTGCTTTCACACCTATCCGAAGCCAGACTTCTTCTGGGTAAGTTCTCGAAGTTACGAGCATGCGCAGAACGATTTATTTTGCAGATGAGGCTCGCGCTTTTAAATTAGCTCAGCAAGCTCAGCTCTTGATAGCGCTAGCTAGTTAGCTTGATGCGATCATCGATACGTCTCTACATTTTGATGTACACTTGCAGTCTGATAATCTCTCTTTAGAACTTTCAGTTTATTTTTTATTTTGAGAGGTATCCTCTAACCCGAGGCTGGCAAGTCTTGCAGCCAGCATATCTCCTCCTCCCTCCACATCGCTATTAGTGATGATCATAGGATGACATACTACTGTATCGATATATCAGAATAAATCATAAATAAAAAACACGAAAGGGGAACAGAACTTTACTAAAACGACGACGTAGCTAGAAATAGACAATACAAATCTCAAATCCAGAATGTGCGGGTACACAGATGATGACGACGTCCAATACGTACACACAGTCAGTACACGGTTCGTGCGCCAGTGCTGGATGGAATAGAAGTTCTCGTAATTTGCTTTCACATTACAAACATCCCCGCGACCTTGGAGAAAGTACTCGTAATTTTGAGAAAGTACCTACTAATTTACGGGTATTTTCTTAGGGGATATTACACGTAATTTGGTTTCACACTGGCAAAATACCTGGTATTTTCTGATCGGGGTAGAATACCCGATCTGAAAATACCAGGTATTTTTCCTGATCGGGTAGGTGTGAAAGCGCCTAAACTGAAACTTTTAAAAGTCAGTGAGACAATCCTACAACGGACCATTTTCGTCATGTTAACTCAGACATTAATTTTTTACATGTCTTAGCTTGGTACATTTATTCATAATTTGCTTATCTTTGCTTGAACATTTTTTTAATCATTGTTATACTACCCCAGTTGTGTTTTATATATATAGTTGTATTGTTTTTATCAAGGAAGATGGAAGGTCTTGTTGAATGGGCTTTTCTGTAATGATTAATGAATGAAAATGATTGTATTGTATTACTTTTTCTTGTACGATATAATGAAGATAAACCCCCACTTTGCTAGGTTTATTCTGCAGCAGCTGACAGGAGTTCTTAGTCAGTTGCAGCAAGACCAGAAATGCCATGCCTCGCTGGGCCCAGAGGGTAGAGTTTCCTTAGGACTTTTATAAGACACATTTTATGCTGTGTGAGTAAGACGTTCAGTCCATGAGGATAAATATTTTTTGTCAGGGCTTTTGTTCAGTGCCTCCAAAATGCATGAAGCTTTGCCTAGATTTCAGCCTCTTTCTTGTAGGCTCATAATTGAAGAGAGGGTGGCGAGGGTCATTTTCCTGTTTTAGTTTTTCCTTCTGAGATGCGACAGTCCTATGGATGCTGGGGGATGCAATCCCACTCAGTAGGTAAAGGTCCTCAACCTTTGTGGGCTTTAAGCAGCCAATATATAGCCTGATATGCAGAATTAAAAACGGTCGATCTTTGTGGCATGAGCTGATCTACTCCAGACAGGTTACGCATACTCTGCAGTAGAATAGCATAAAGCCAAGGCTGTTGTATGTACTGTCTTAGCAACAGCACCCCACTTTGTATTGATCATCTTCCTAAGGATACAATTCTTTGATCCCACTTTCGCCTTGGTCTTGGTGATGTGGTCCTTGTATGTGAGGGACCTGTCAAGTGTCACCCAAGGTAGACTGGCTTGGTGATGTGTTACAGCCGTTTTCCATACCAGCTTATTCGTAATTGGCGGTTGGTTTCGCTGTTTTTAAGATGAAAGGTGCTGATTTGTGTTTTGTCTGGGTTGGCTCTTAGATGATTGGAAGCATAGTAGGGGATGAGCCTGTCCAGGGCATTTGTGAGGGAGTCCTCCAGTTCTTCGAAAGTATCCCTTGAGATGCAATGCACAGGTCATTAGCATAGAGGAAGCATCTAACGTCTGGTTGGGTGGGTTGGTCATTCGTGTTAATATTAAACAACAGGGGGGTGAGCACACTTCCTAGTGGAAGTCCATTCTTCTATGTCCTCCATCTACTCCGTCTGCCACAGAGGTCTATGAAGAATCTGCGATTTGGCAGCATGTTATAGATCAGCTCAGTCAGTCTGAGATCTGAGGTCATCTCATACAATTTCTAGTGAGGATTTGGTGGTTGACTGTGTCATATGCTGCAGAAAAGTCAACAAAAGCAGTAACTGTGATCTTCTTGTTCTCGAGACCATCCTTGATGAACTGTGGAAGGTTCAGGAGTTGTCCAGTGTATGATTTTCCAGGTCTGAAGCCTGCCTGTTCTGGGATAAAATGATTATCCATGAATGATGCTATGCAGTTCAGAAAGAGGCATTGGAACAGCTTGTACATGTGGCAAAGTAGGGAAATTGGCCTATAGCTCTCAGGGATTGCAAGGCCTTTGCCAGGTTACAGTAGAGCAATGACTCTTGCTTTCCTCTAGGTCTTCGGGATCTTGTTAGAGCTAACACATTCATTGACCATTTCGTCGGCTTCCCGGAAAAAGGCCGTTAGTGACCTTTTCTCAAATTTCCCGCCATTTTTTTTCATTGCAGAAATGGAAAAAGCATGTCATAAGCTTTCTTCTCGTACCATTCTCGAACCTCAATTTGACGTCATTATGACGTAATAATCCAAAAAACAAAATTACACGAGCACGTGAATTCCTCCTCACTCAACGTGCTTACGCGCATAGACCGATTCGCAATAGCGTCCTTTTTCTGGGAACTATTGCGCATTTTTTGTTCCCGGAAGAAAGACACTATTCTTCGCTCAACGTGCTTACGCGCATAGACCGATTCGCATTAGCAGCCTTTTTTCGGGAACTGGATTTACGTACTCGAGCATTTTTGGTTTGGAAAGAAAGCCGTTGAGGATAAAATGCTAGTGATTAGAAAACCTTTAGAGTGTTTTATATAAAAGCACAAAATATCATTGAAGAAAAAATCTTGCTCTGTCAGAAAGTTTGAGAGTTAGGACGGAAAAATAATACACTAGCTGCTAAAAGCTCAAAATAAGGTCAAAACTTCATTCGCGTTTTTCTCGAAAATGTACATTTCGCGCAAGTGCGCGTTAGTGGCCTTTTTCCGAGAAGGCGACGATTTCAAGAAACCATCTATGTGCACCTGGTCAGAAGTGTTTGACCTGTTCCACAAGGACACCATCAAGACCTGCAGCCTTGTTGTTTTTCATAGCCTTCATTGCAGATTCCAAATCACTCATTGTGAATGGTCTTCAGAAACCTGTGGGGTGTTGTGAGGATGTATTAGCAGCTCTAGGGAGGTTAGCTCTCTGAGGGCGGTGATTCAGATTACTCCAGCCATTCAGGAGGCATTGGTAGGCAACCTGATCGGTGGTGACTTGCGGCCTTGGTTGCGACTTTGTATAGTCATTCCCCAGGATGCGGATAGTCTTCCAAGCTTTCCTACTTCTATGAGTCATATCTTTGCTTTCAATGAGCTCTTGCCATTTCTTCCGCCTGTCTTCCATGATGCAACTGGCTACGGCTTCACCAAGCACAATAGTGTCATCACTAAAAGGGTCATCCTTAAAGCGCAAGATGTAGTCTTCATATAATGCCTTAGACTCATCAGTTAGGCCTGGGATATACCTTGTGCAGCAACCACGATGGATATTGTGTCGTGATGACAATTTGACTGATTCTACAAAAGCATCATAGTTGAATGGGGTAGCAGGAAGGTCTAAAATAGCAGAGTCTAGGTCAACGGTGAAGCCCTCCCAGTCGGCTTTCTTGAGGTTGAAACGTCGCCTGAAGGGAACAACACGGGAAGAAATGACTGCAGTGATCTTGAAACTTATTGGTCAGTGTTGCGTGTGGGGAATCAGTTCCAGGACAATCTTCTCACACTGATTGGCAACTATACCTGATGTAAAAATCAAGTCTGGATTGTACCCTCGTCTCCACCGTGAGCTATTGAAAGTCGGAGGAAGCTTAGTATCATGGATGAGAGACAGTTGGTTGGAGTCTGCCCAAATCTCGACTATATAGCTCACCATCTTCGTTAGTTTCACCATAGCCCCAGTTGGCATTATGGCTGTTGAAATCTCCTATGAGCACATTGATACACCTGTTGGTGGCATCAGGGGGGATGTCAAACTTGATGGAAGGAGGTTTATTTACTGAAGTAACAGAGATTCCCTCAGTGTTGATGGTAATGACTTCAATGTTATCCTTGTCAGTAATAGATATCTTGTCAGCAGACAACCCATTGCGATTGAAGACTAACTTTCACACTGGTCGTGTGGCCTCTCAGCAATAAGGGTCATGCGAGAGATGGGGGCGGCGTACATGTACTTGTGAAGGTTCTTGCTGTGTCTCTTGGAGACAGAGGATGTCACATCCCTGCTTGATGCATAAATCTGCCAGAAGATCTTGTTTAGCACAAGTAAGTCCTTCTGTGTTTGATGATATCATACACAAGGCCGGTCCTGACAAGGACCCACGCTTGCGACCTTGGGCATCGTTGGCAGTTCTAAGGTCTTGTTGAGTCATGATAATGGTGTACTACTGTAGGATAATTGTTGATAGCGTAGTGTAGTTGAAGGATTCGCAAGAGAACACCTGACAGGAGCTGCAACATGAACTCTCCTTCAAATGTAAATTGCGAAAAAGAAAAGTTTAAGTGTTTCACAGGTGGAATACTATTTTTCTATATCAGAAAAGTAATGCCTGTTGTCTAATTGTCCAGAAATATTGAATATTCATCAGTCTCCTATATTGTTTATCACCTTGATATTATTTTCTGCTTTTTCAGGATTTTCCTCTCAATATCTGCCTATGTAGAAATTATATTAGTGATTGCTGTAAGTTGAAAACAGGATTCATTATTACAAGCAAGGTGCTTTTCTTCTTTGCCTTTCATTCTATTCACATAACACAGAAATTCCAAATTTACAGGTTTATGTTTTGTGTTAAGTTTTATAGGGTGGTCATTGGCACACACATACCACATACCTTCTAACTAACTTATTTTGAAGAAAAGGAAAGGGCAGTTTTCATCCAAGACAACCCTGTGTCCTGTTTGCAGTAATGTATAGGAAATTCAGGAATGTCCCTATTTTTGACAGCTTCTTCATTTGTCCCTGTTTCTTGACCGGCAGGGTTGGCAGGTCTGCTTACCATTCATTGACATGTAAAATAGGTATGGACTCCTTTTCTGTGGCTGGTTCACTGTGCTATGTCTGAAATATACTGTAGGAGGCATATTATAATGTGACCTCATAACTTACACATTCCTTTTTTTTTTCTTTACAGTATGAGGTTCTTGCAAAAGAGAAGACAAAGCTGGAAGAGGAGCAGAGAAAACTCCACCAGGAGCAGAAAGAAATGATTGAGAAGAAAGAGGGGGAAATTAAAAGTCTCCAAGGGGAGATGGAAAAGCAGATAAAGTTGGTTGAGGAGAAACAGAAGAAATTGACAGAGATGGAGAAGGAGGTGGAAGAGATGCAGACACGGATCACAGAGAAAGATGAAGCACTGACAGTGAAAAGCAATGCACTCAAAAGGGAAAGTGAAAAACTCAGAACGAAAAGTGAAGCACTCACTCACCAACAGCACAAGGTGAGTCATATAATGTTGAATGGCTGAAATAATGTCATAAATGATTTGAGAAAAAGGAGAAAAGAGAAGCAGTACTTGTCCCTTTTTGGTGATGGGTACATTTCACATTGGAACCCTCTTGGAAATAAGGTAGCATTTCAGGAAAATGTGCTACAAATGTATAATGTAAGATGTAGTACTTGCCTGCAACTATAATGATATTAGTAGATGTAAAACTACAACTGTACTGGATTAATGGAAGCTTTTTCTCATCACTGCACCACCTCCATATTGGCCACTGAGTGACCAGGTCTGACAATTATTTGTAGCATGATCTGCAATAATTCATTGTTTTTAATTTGTTCTATTTTATCTTGCCTATTTATAGTTTTATAGTTTTGACATGGGACTGATCAAATATGTCCAATTTTGGACGGCAATTCTTTGTCTCTGCTCTCATGATCCTTTCGCACTCTCTCTCTTCTTCCTCATTATTATGTGCTTCCCTATATGTTTCTGCCATCTCTTTCTTTATCTCTTTGCCCTTTTTCCCTTTTCCCTTCCTTCTGCTATGCTTCATGCAGTTTTTCCATTTATCTTTTTATGCCTCTGCCCGCCGTAGGTGGTTGCCGGAGGCATTATGTTTTCGGGTCTTCCGTCCGTCCCTCCGTCCGTCCCGTTTTCGTTCTCGCAATAACTTAAGAACCGTTTGACGGATCAACTTCAAACTTGGCTCCTGTATGCATATGGGAAGGACAATGATCTGATTATATTTTGGGGTCTCAAGGTCAAAGGTCAAAAGTCATAGAGGTCATTATGTACATAGAAATGGATCGTTTTCACCATAACTCAACAACCATTTGACTGATCAACTTCAAACATGGTTCATGTATGCATATGGGAGGGACAATGATCTGATTAGATTTTTGGGACTCAAGGTTAAAGGTCAAAGTCATGAAAAAAAGTCAAAAGGTCATGAAAATTGCTTGTTCTTGCGATATCTTAACAACTCTGTGGCGGTTCATCTCCAAACTTGGCTCATGGCTCACGTATGCATATGGAAGTCTCAAAATGTCTCATTAGATTTAAGGGTCACAAGGTCAACGATGTCATTTTATACATGAAAATGAAAAAAATCAACATGAATTTGCCATATATTTCCGATCTGGCAATGGCGGAGGCATAAATTTCGACCGTGCGTGGTCGAGGATTCATCTAGTTAAATCACTGTTATACTACCCCAATGTTGTTTATATGTTGTATAGTTTCATTGATTTTATCAAGAAAGATGGATGGTCTTGTTGAATGGGCTTTTCTAATATCAAATAAGTAATTGATGAAAATTGGTGCAGTGTAGTATTTTTCTTGTTTTATGTAATGACTGGTGCAAATATTTGTGTAAATTCAAGCTACGATGAATTAAAAGGGAAACAATCACTGTATCGGATTTTTGTCAAAGAACATTCATTTTAATCTTAAAATATTATTTCATAAGCAATTTCTTTTTTTCAAATTTTGTTTTCTGTATTTTATGAATTTCTCCTGTATTGATTGTTTATAACCTTGATATTATTTTCTGCTTTTTGAGGATTTTTCTCTCAATATGTATGCAGAAATGATATTAGTGATCACTGAAGTTGAAAACAGAAAGATCCTTTTCTTTATATTCATTTTATGCACATAACACAGAAATTCTTGAATTTCATGCTGTTTTGTGTTCAGTCTTATAGGGTGTGGTCATTGCCAAGTTTAACATACCCTCATACCATTTTCTTTTAGCTGATGCTATGTCTGAAATAAACTGAAGGGAACGTATTGTGGTATAACCTCTATAAATTACATATTCCTCTCTTCTTTTTTTTTTAACAGTACAAGGTTCTTGAAAAGGAGAAGGCAAAGCTGAATGTGGAGCTTCAGCTTCAGGTCCAGATGCTTGATGAGGAGCAAAAACTCCACCAGGAGCAGAAAGAAATGGTTAAGAAGAAAGAAGAAGATATAGAAAATCTCCAAAGGGAGATGGAAGAGAAGATAAAGTTGGTTGAGGAGCAAAACACAAAACTGACAGAGATGAAGACACAGATTATGGAGAAAGACAACGCACTCAATGTGAAAGATACAGAAATAATGACCCTCAAGGACAAGCAGCTTAAGGTGAGTCACATCATGGTTAATCATTGACATAATGTCATAAATGTTTTCAGGAACAAAAGGAACCAATAGATGAATTTTAGTTTTATTGGCCCCTCTTGGGAGTGGGTATATTATTTTTATGCCTCTGCTCACCGAAGGTTTGTGCTGGAGGCATTATGTTTTGGGGTTGTGCGTCTGTCCCGTTTTCGTTCTCGCAATAACTTAAGAACCATTTGATGGATCAACTTCACGCTTGGCTCATGTATGCATATGGAGGGACAATGATCTGATTAGATTTTTGGGTCACAAGATCGAAGGTCTTAGAGGTCATTATATACATGAAAATGGCTCATTCTCGCGATAACTTAAGAACCATTTGACTGATCAACTTCTGATGTGGCTGACACAATGTCATTTAAATAGAACCATTTTTCCATTTTTGTACTCTAAATGTCTCTTCATACATTTCCCATTGTTAAAAGCGATATATTTCTGATCTAGCAAAGGTGGAGGCATAAATTTCGACTGCACACGGTCTAGGTTTAATTTTTTTCTTCTGTTTTTTTTAGTTGCACCGTGGATCCCTCTTACAAATAGGGTACAAAACTCAAGAAACAGTGCTAGAAATGTAAAATTTCAAATATTGGTTCTTTGAATCAGGCGCATTCAACTGACAAAGAAGGATGATATTAAAATTGCACTTTTCATTAAAAAAAAAAAATAATTTCAATAGAAAAAGCTGTATACATACCTGCCCACAGTATGATTTTCCCGGATTTAGTACGATTTTTCAATTAAAATATGGGCATATGCTTTTTCTCTATTTTATACGTTTTTTCAAAAAAATTATAATGATCTATGTCATTTTTGTTCTATCTGGCTTTCCATAGTATGTAGCGATCTTTTCATGGATCTTGTAGCTGCCGTGTGCGCGTTTTCGTACACTACCATAAGTCGAATTTATACACATTAGATAAGTTGCGAAAGAACATTCCTTCTGTATTAGGAACCCAGGCTGAACATAGCCGACAATTATAGTAACACAGTAACAGAGAGTGGCGTGACCACTTTCTTCTTTTCTTCCTCTATTGGGATTAGTGTGTCAAAATCGTATCAGGACAATTCCCACAGGAGGACACCTCCTCCAGGGATTGGGGGAGTTGTCCTTGGGGAGTTGTCATCCGGGAAAAGTGTAATCCGGGGAGAGTTGCTCTCGGGGGGAGCTGTCCTCCAGGGGAGCTGTGCTCCAGGGGGAGTTGTCAGATGGGAATCGTATCGGGGGAGTTGTCCTAGAACCTGTCAAAATACATGTGTGAAATGACAGTAAAACCAAAACCTGATTCACAAAATTGTATACAACTTGTAAATGATTATATCATTCAATACCCCACCATAATCTACATGCATGTACCCATGAAAGAACAGTTAAATGTGTATGCGACAAACAAGCATACTGGTATATTTCGTCTATTATATCAATACAGGAATACTTCTGTTACATAATCAATATCATGTACCTATCATGTACCAATATTATGTACCTGAATCATATTTAACTTGACTTTTTCAGTATGGTTAGGAAATGTGTTGCCTTTGAAATTCACCAACTGGAATACATGATCTGTACTGAGCTTCACCATTAGTTCAGGCAATCAGTTATATGCAAAGACCTTTGAAAGGCTATGTAGTCACCAATATAAAAACTAAACTCTTGTAAGACGAAAATAGACACTAACTGTCTTTCAAACATTTTTACCTGATTGATAACATGAATGAAGGTCAAATAATCCATGCATCAAGATCACATACATAAATGCTGCCTTCATCTATTCAGTAAACATATACAGTCAACTCTGCATAAGTCGAAGTCGCATAAGTCGAATAATCGCCTAAGTCGAAGGTCTGTACTGGGTCCCATTCCTTTATTTTCTATTGCTTTTGACCCCTCATAAGTTGAATTTTCTCTAAGTCGAAGCATTTTCTTCAGTCCCAAGAAATTTGACTTAGGCAGAGTTGACTGTATCCTATGTACCTCCTGATTAATCATCACACCTAAAATATACTTGAGAGCATATATATGTATGTAGTTAACAGCATACTTAACATGCATCTAATATTGGAACAAAGGCATAATTACAATAAATCCAAAACTGCAAAGGACCCTTGCCTATATCTTCCTCAGACCTCTTTTAACAAACCACTAATCCTTTTTACCTTCTATCAGTATATCAATACATTTTGACTTCGTTACTCTTTCCTGTCCTATAAATTCTTCACCTACTGTTATTATGCTAACAACACTAAAATAGCTTCTTCTGTATTACTCTTCTATGTACATCTGTCCTAGCAGTATAGTAAAACTTCCTAATTTCACATTATGAGCTTTCTGTAAAATGCTGATCCTTTTTACATTCTATCATATGCCATACCAATATATTTTGAGTTATTTACTCTTTCCTGTCCTATAACTCCTTCACTATATCATCTACCCTTCTCCTTTCATCAACAGCAAAGAGAGAATAAACTACCTGATGTAGATGGAAAAAAAGAAATGTAAACTACATTGTGCATATACAGAACATTAAAGCTGCCTAAAATTATAATATATAGATACTTCCAGATCAGGGACTGCAATAAAACTATAGTGCATGTAATGTGATACAGAATGAACTGAGAAAAGCAAATTCGCATTTTCCTACATGGCCCAATACTAAAAACATGCACAAGAGACATTTTACCAATAATCGAAAACAATGATACACTTCAAAAAGGCTTAGAACAGTTATGTATCATAAAGCATAATTAAATATACATCAGAAAAACATCAGAAAATATTTATAACACTACCTGTCCAATAACAGCAATGAAGAATGGCAAAGCTGGAAATGGACAACTTTTCAATAGTAAAAAAAAAATGAAGGGACAAACAAACCATTAACAAGTATAAGTAGTAAATCCCTAACATAAACAAATTGTGGAGATCATAACAGTTCAGTAAAAAGAAAACTGGTAACAATGTCCAACAGTCCTGTGTTATATCAGGATATGAGTCATGTCCGTCAGGAAACAAGAACTGCACATGGGGCAGGAAGATGAGGATATGGAGGAGGCAGGGGGAGGTTTGGGAAAGACCGGTGTACAAAGAGGAAGGGGGCCTATGTCTGGACAAATGAAATTGCTTAGCCAGGAGAACACCATCGGATCATGGAGCACCAATCGAGGGACTGGAGGAGTTGTAGGAGCGATGGAAAGCTTGACGTTGCTACCGGCCTTTAGCGTGATCAGATGAGATGAAGAGACATCATCATGCTGGGAGCAAGTAGCATCTGGAGGGCGGCCTAAGGGAAGACTACGAGCATTGGTATGCGCATTGAAGACGCACGTAGTGGTGGCAGGTATGGTGATTTCACTATGTCTGATGTCTGGAGGACGACCTTGGGGCATCGACGTGTCACAACAGCTGCGGGCTCCAGCAGGGGAAAAGGTGGCATCAGGGACACACAAATAGGTGGGCACATCAGGTGGGCGGTCTTCAGGAGCATGGGCCTCCTCGTACTGAAGATTGGGCCTCATCACCGGCAACCATGATAGAGGTGGAGGTACGGTCACTAATTGACTGGAAGGCTTGGCCATCAGGGGAACGGCCTAGAGGAGCTTGGGCCTCCTCGAGCTGAAGAAG
>CM057159.1:1623992-1640992 GCA_029962745.1 Echinometra lucunter
AGAACATTCCTCCATACCCCTGTAACCAAACATACAAATTTTAAACACTACAATATGTGATCGAGTAGTGATAATAATGACTGGGGTTAATTTACCAAGCAACACCAGCATAACTTGACCTGCAATTATTATTACCCCATCTTTGCCAGGAACTCATTTAGTACATGTGGGTATAGAGGGACTTAAAGTTGATTTAAAGGTATATTATAATTCTGAGTCTACGGGATTTAGCGTGGTCCACATTCTGGATGAAGCGGAATTCTTCGACCGTATACTGCGCTGGCGAAGTGGTCTACACGGTCAATACGGAACACACACGCAGCACCGAGAATTGCCGACAATATTTTTCACTCGCGCAAAGACACACGGTTTCGAAGAAGAAGCAAGGAGAGTCAGCGAACATCTCAGAGTCCCATATATTGTGACTATGATATCCCTTTAACACTTTGTCTAAGGATGTACGCGGTCGAACTTAGGACCTCTTGTATCAAAGGCCGGAGCCACACAACAACCAGCAATTATCAAACTCGTGGCCAAAGTAGTTTTTTCCGTTTAATGCATAGGAAATTAATATATTTCGATATGAATTTGGGCTATTGGTTGTTATAATTGTAAGAAGCTTATATAAATGTCATAATAATAGAAAATAATTACCATTGTTTATTTGGTGATATTAATATATGAAGATGAATCATCCACAAACAAAAGAGAAAGCGAAACTCAATTTATAGGTGATCATCACGATCAGATGCATGATTTAATTAATCAATTACTCACATTTACTTTGATGTTTACACTGTGAACTGTTAGCAGTTTTTATGATTCTGAAGCAATCAACACAGTCTGGTTGATGAGTAAGTGTGTCGGGGAAGAGGATGCTATAGCTGATGATTTTCATCAACCTTAAACGACTTTAAAAAGTCATCTCTCCCATTACTGTACAACCGTAGCTGCATTTCGAAATTGACTGCGATAGAATTAGGTTTGATTGTCTTATGTTGTGTAAATTTTTCTTTGTTGAGGATATTAAAATTAGATTGTAAGGTATTTAATATTTTCCGGTCTGCAATAATTATGACAAAAATGGCTTTACGTCTGTAAGCAAAAAAGCGACCATTTTACATTTTCTATATTAAACGCACATTTTTCATGCAATTTACTTTAAAAATGATCGAGGAATAGTGGCCACTTGCATAGCGCACAGGTCCGCCTTTCGGCGTTCACGGCGCTTACAGAAAAATACATTAAACAAACATAAGAAAAAGAAAAACAGAATTATCCTAGACATTGTAAAGTAGAATATTGGAATAATCACAACAAATAGAACAAATGAGTTTTCAGTTGTGATTTGAATGTTTCTGTTGACGAAAGTTGACATAATTGTGGAGGGAGTTCATTCAAGGTTTTTGGACCCATGGCTGAGAAAGCCCGATCACCCCAAGCATGTTTTATTCTAGGTATATCAAGCAACTGCGTGTCTGATGACGAGCGAAGACTTCGTGTGGGATTGTATTTAGAAATAGAATTGCACAGGTATGTGGGGGAAAGAGAGTAAACTAAATGATTTACTAGTAACAAAATTTTAAAGATAATCCTTTTGTCAACTGGCAGCCAGCGTGGCCTGTGAAGGGATCGGAGAATCGGTGATATCGAATCAGATTTTTTTTAGTGAGTCAGATTTGACTTCCCTATACCAGGGGCAACAGCACTATTCTTGTCGAAATTGACACAGTGCTTGTGAAAATGTCCAGAATTTCAGTTAAAAAATGAGCAGAGGGCCTATATTTTAATCAAACTGACACAAATCTGGTGAAAATGAGCAAAATTCGAGCAATTTTCTTGACTAAAATGCCTGATCCCACGAGCATTTACACTGTAGTCAAAACTGACACAATTCTAGTGAAAATGACCCGAATTCTAGTAAAAATGAACAATTATTTTAGAGAATTCTGGTCATTTTCACAAGAACCTTGTCAAATGATAGTGTTCGAGCCGGTATGATCCTATGTTCTAGTAAAACATTGTACTAGCATTTTGGTAAATTCCACTAGTATTGTGTCCATCTTTACTAGTCTGTCAAATATGACTGAAATTGGATGATGTTTGAAGGTTTGCATGATGGTACGGATAATCGTAGAAGGGTTTACGGTTCACCATGTGGTAAGTCCTGAAAGGACTATAGGTAAAGTGAAAACAGATGGAGGTGAAAATGAGAGGCGAGAAAGAGGGAGAGATAGAGAGTAGAGTATCTTTCTTGAAACTGGGTGAAGTCCTGAAAAGGACTGTAAACCACAGATTGCCTCAAGTCTTCTCACCTCTTCGGCGACTTCAAGCCCCAAGTCTCCTCATCTCTTCGCCTACCTCAAGCATTCAAACCTCCTCTGGTTTACAGTCCTTTTCAGGACTTCACCCAGTTTCAAGAAAGATACTCTACTCTCTATCTCTCCCTCTTTCTCGCCTCTCATTTTCACCTCCATCTCTTTCCACTTTACCTATAGTCCTTTCAGGACTTACCACATGGTGAACCGTAAACCCTTCTACGATGACTGAAATTGTTTTTAGAGTGAATGTAAATGAGTGATAATAAATTCTACGGGCACTCGCACTGCTCTAGTCAAAATTGACCCAATTCTAGTGAAAATAACCCGAATTCTAAACAAAATAAATAATTCTAAATAGAATTCATTTTCACAAGAACCGTGTCAAATGAGTGTTCGAGCCAGTGTGATCCCATGTTCTAGTCAAATATTGTACTAGAATTCTGGCAATTTGCACTAGTATTGTGTCAGTTTTTACTAGAACAGTACAAGTCTGTCAAATATGGCTGAAGTTGTTTTTAGAGTTCAGGTATTGATAATGGTTGACAATCTCAGGAGCCACTTCGCATATATCCTCAGTCATCAATCTCTTCAAATTACAAATAGAAACTGTTCCTTGAGCCCGAGTGCCTTTTTCGGTTAGCATGCAGCATGTGATTAATTTATGTTGCAGTGTGGGGAAAAAAAGTTTTCACGAATGTATCTAAAGTCCAGCTAAACCCTTCAACATGCAATGTATTAACATGACTAAGAAACTGTTATACTAGAAGTTGGTCATTGTATCTGTGTTTTAAAAAACAGGGGAGGGGGTTAGAATGTTTTTATCGTTAATATAAGTTTTCCCGGTCAATTTCATGATTTTGTCATTCAAGTTCATATTCCGAGCATTCAATTTCCCCCTTTTCACGCTCGCAGCTCTGAAGCGGCTTTCAAATTCAAATTGGGTCATTCAGATTCACTGTCCGAACAATCAATTGTTCATTTGGCAGGGCGCGACAAACCGATTGCCCCGGGCAAGTGAAGGTCTCGGGCGGGCAAGCAAATGTAAAAATCACTTGCCCGATCGGGCAAGTGGTGATTTTTACAATAAAAATATACAACATTAAATTAGCCTACAGAAAGGTGGAAAAATCACAATTCCCCCCATAATCCCAAACCGGCAGAAACGCGAAAAAATTGAAGTAAGATTACCATGTGTTTTTGATAAGTTTATGGTCTGTAGAGGCTGCCATATCGAAAGCAATAACAAGCCAATTCACCGCGCGAGCAAGGTGTCGCATTCCACTAGATCCCAAACTGAATCGACCACACAAGACTCGCATCATGATTCGATATCGAACTTGGCCTGAATGATTTCATGCCCACCATAAAATTTAATCAGAAGAGCACTAACGAAAAAGCTCTTACTTGCAAGTATGAATCGTTTGAATGTCTGTTTTTTAATCCATTCATCCATTTATTTCTTCAAAAATTTCTTGTCAAGATTTGACATACTTTTGTATAGCTTCCGTTAATTTTTTTCTTCACGAGAGTGAGCTCCTTCGCTCATAAGTACAGTGCAATTGCCTCAAGTAGTTTTCACCCACGTCCGCATACAGTGCATATAAATGTGTTTCCCGCCTTGGCTGTTTCATTTGTAATGGCAAAAGTCGATCGGGCCAGAACTGACATAACTCAGTTTGTAAGTGGTACTTGATGATTAAAAAAGACAATTGGAGGGAATTCTAGACATTTTAGCGTAATAACATAAATTAACATCACCATATACCTTCAAACTTTCAAATGTAAAGATAATTCGTTAATTTAGTCATAATCACATATTTTGGGGGATATTTCTTGAGTTGAAGTGGTGTTTCTGAGTAACTCATAGTCTGTGGAAATTTTAACATTCGTGCAGATTAGAGATTTTATCGGGCGTGCATACGAGAAATTGAAACTTGATACGTGTACGTTCCGATCGACTTGCATGTCAATATTAAGAATATGCTCGACTAAGTCACTTTTTTCAATAGGAATTTTACACAATGAAAATTGTTCTTACAATGTACATCTGGTTTAGTTGATTTTTAGTGCGTATGACTTGTAACTAAGTTTGTTCCGGGTGCTCGGTTATTTCAAAATATAGAAATCTGGACGCCTGGCCGGACCCCAAGAAAAAAATGTTAGTGTGAAGCCCAGTTTTACCTCTCTTTATTTTTTTTCTAACATTATTCTAGATCTACTGAAGGGAAACCGCCGTTATTTTTTCTTGAGCGGTTTTTAAACATTTTGCAAAAAACCCTACATGACTGAAGCCCTATTTAAAATGACATTTACTAAAAAAAATAATAATAATAATAAAGACAAATGAAACAAAAAATGAAATTCGGGCAAGTTGTTTTTCCTTCCGGGCAACCAATTCAGAATAAAAATACTAGTGGTAAATTAATTGTAATTCAAAGCAAAGAGAAAATTGGTTAATTAAGTAAAGTGGTTTGAATTACCACAGTCATCTAAATCAGAGAAATGTAGAAAATTATTGAAAACATCAAAAGACACAGATAATCAAACAACAACAAAAAAACTTAATAGTATAGAAGCAGTCCTCTCAAACGTCTGTCTTCCAGATTTAGTGTCAATTATTTCGTCAATCTGTCATGATCCTCCATCTGGTCAGTCTTGGGATGAAATTAGATGTCAAAGTTGGTTTTTTTGTCCGTGTTTTCGACGCTGTCGTCATTGTCGTCTTGGTCACCGATCATCAGGTTTGTATACAGGTCATCTCTGCTTACCTTCGCTGTCATCGTCGTCAAGGTAGTCATCGTCATCACCGTATTTGGCGATGTTGTCTTCGTAGTGGCCATCATCAAGCAGTGTTTTTCGGAAGTCAGGATCATCATCAGGTCATCAGGTTCAAGTCATTCCGGAGGAAGCACTTCGTGGTGCATCATAATCATAGACGTTTCATTTCTGAAGTGCTGAAATATATGTCATTGTTGGGTCTGTCGAGGGCAGGGGCGTCGCTAGACTTTTTTTAAAGGGGGGGGGTGTAGAGGCCAGATTGCCGACAAATTATGCCTCCGATTGCCGACGACCAACGTCGACAAATTCAACTGTATAAAGCCCGCGAGGCATGTTCAATTGTGTGCCTCTGTTATATTTTCCTTCTAAATTATATTTGTTCACCTCACTTGCTGAATGTGTTAGCTTTCCGAAAACATTCTCTATCTAAATATAATACGAGCGAGCGCAGCGAGCGAGGAAAAATATACACTCTCTTTCGTAGAAGTGATAGTTCTTCATCAAACTACATGATGGGCTTAAAGATATCTAAATCATATATTTGGTCACCTCTCTCACATGATTCATTCGCTTTCAAAGACCATCCTAAATCGTAATATTATACGAGCGAGCACAGCGAGCGAGGAAAAAATCTATATACTCCTTATCATATAATCCTTTTCATGGTAGAAGTGAAAGTTCTTCATCAAAATACATGATGGGCCTTCAAGATATCTATTTTGATATTTTGGTCACCTCTCTTACCTAATTTATTTGCTTTCAAAGACCATCCTGTATCTAAATATCATACGAGCGAGCGCAGCGAGCGAGTAAAAATATATATACTCTTTTTATGGTAGGTGATAACTCTTCATCAAAGTACATGATGGGCCTCGCTTGCCGAATTCGTTTGCTTTCCCAAATCCATCTTGTATCTGAAATATTGTACAAGCGAGCGTAGCGAGCGAGGAAAAATACTCCTTTTCATGGTAGAAGTGAAAGTTCTTCATCAAAATACACTATGGGCCTTTGAGATACCTATTGTGATATATTTGGTCACCTCTCCTACCTAATCTATTTGCTTTAAAAGACCATCCTGTATCTAAATATTATATGAGCGAGCGCAGCGAGCGAGGAAAAATATATTTACTCTTTTTTATGGTATAGAGGTGATAATTCTTCAACAAAATACATGATGGGCCCCCAAAATATCTAAATTATATATTTGTTTATTTCACTTGGCAAATGTGTTTGCTTTCCGAAAACATCCTGCATCTTAATATAATACGAGCGAGCGCAGCGAGCGAGGAAAAAAAAAGGCTCTCTTTCGTGTTACCAGTGTTATTTCGTCGTCAAAATGCACAAGCAAATAAGCCGAATATGACTCTATTTGGGCACCTTACTCATCTTTCTTTTTTCTTTTTCCCTCCTTCCTCTTCCCTCTCCTTTCTCTCTCTCTCTCTCTCTCTCTCTCTCTTTTGCCGACAGCGATCGCGAATTTGCCGACAAGAATTTTTAATGGGGTGGTGTCACACCCCCCACACCCCCCCCCCCCCCCCCCCCCTCTAGCAACGCCCCTGGTCGAGGGCAATCCTCCATCTTTTGTTAAACAGGCTCTGCATTGCTAATTTGTTTGATATTATTGCTCTCTATACTCTAGCTGGTCGAAATCGGGTTCTCCACCATGTCGTGTTTTGGAATCGGAATTTAACACTGTTTCGTTCTTCCAGCATAGAGAACACATAATGCACGAAGACTCAAAGTCAGTTAAAGTATGAAGGTAACATTTATTCAGTTGAAGATCAAAAATATGAACGGAAGTCTAGAGTAAGTCTGATGGTGACTATACTTTGATGATGTCTTGAATGTAGTGTATTCTGAAGTATTCTGGTTCTCTGATTGGAGTCCTGAAGTGAACCCCTTTTATAATGGGTAAACCCTCTACTGGGAGTTGGTCAACCTTGAGCTCTTGACCAAAGGCCTTGTGTACGTCCTAACTTTTACTCAGTATTGGGGGAGTAGGTCAGTTATCTGGAAGGAGTGATGTAGTGAATAAGAAGGCCATATTGACCAGTGCGGCATAGCTTTAGTTGGAAGATGTATCAGTAATATTTTCTGAAGAAGAGTGAAGTTTGTAAACATTTAACTTCTGTTTTACTTCCTGTAGAAGTACTGATTAAGTATTGATTAATTACAGAAAATGTGAAATTGGTCTTATTATCACATAGCATCCCCTTTTGTTAGAAAATGTGGCTTTCCCACATTTATTTAAAGTAAATTATGTCTCAATAAACTTAAATGGATAATTAATAGAAAAAGACAGAAATTCACAGTACAGTGTATAAGAATAAGCAACATTCTATTCGATCTACAATCTATTCTATCCTAACAAACTCGTTTATCACACAATACATGAAATTATCAAAACTTTATCTCAAACATATCAAAACATAAGAAGAGGAGAAAAAGAAAGAAAATCAGAAAGAAAGGAAGAAAAGGGATTTTAAAGAATATTCTCAATCAAGATCTATTCCAAACAAATATCAGTCTAACTTCTAAATTCACTTTGATTTGTTAATGAAGTTAAAAGATAACTTAATCCAACTTGAACGCTAAAGAAATAATGACATTTCAATTATTCTTAATTATATCTTGAAGATTGATGAGCTACTAATACAATGTAGTTATTTTTATATACAGAAATCCTCAATAAAATACCAAAATCAGCATCCTTTGAAAGTCATTGTAGAAAACAATAAAACTGAAGTAGGGGTAAACAATAAATCCAAAACTGAAACATACTGTTGGTACTTTCCCGCTATTGTTTACCTCCTTGATCTAAGACAGGATGAATTATAACTTTGACGAACTGAAGTTGGGGTGGTATAACAAATTATGATGTGATCAAAATAGTTGCCTTACTTGACAATAACATCAAATAAATCAACCAGTGTCGAGCTGCGGCTCCTCATCACAGGGAGATGTGCATCTATGCCAAATTTAAATCATTTTGTACTTCCTTTTCTGAAGCATATAAAACATAGAATTTCGCACTAACCAAATCATCCTACATGAATTTTACTCCAAATTGCTCGGATAACGTCTCTCTGACGGTTTTTCAAGTACTTTCAAACTTGATCTATTCATGCTATACACAAAGCGTTGAAATACTCTAACATTGGAGCACACAATGCTTTTATTGGTATTCCTTGACACATTATAGTGTAGTCCAGTAGTACCATTCAAACTGGACAATTGCTTTGCTTTACTTGTTAATCGTATTATGACATTATAAAGTTTAGACTGAAATACATGAATTATCGCTTTGTAGTATCTACTTTGATTTTATCATAATGTGATTTTGTTCAAAATTGTCGGTCTATACACGAAACATACACCACATGATTCCAATCAAGCTCTTACGTGTTAGCAACATTTCCATTAATGCATTTAAAATTTCCCCTGGGGATTTCACGCTTACGTCACTTGATCAATATTCCTATAATACTTTTCTAGGAACGTTTGGATACATGTGCGATGTTCAATGATTGCATATCTTAGATTTTTGAGGAAAAAATATGATAAATGAAATAGTTCAATTTTGTTTGGGTTTTTTTTTGGTAGCCTTTAATTTGGGTGAAATATTCATTGTTTTATTCCTTTAAAAATTAATTGTCAGCGGTAATAGAGGGGCTTATCAAACCAGTAATTACAACGCATGGATACATTAATCAATCGCTTATACTACATTCTTACAGTAATACACTAACAAAAGTTATCTAAGCAAACTCTTGAATGAAAATATCAATTCAGAATAAAAAATACTAGTGGTAAATTAAGTGTAATTCAAAGCAAAGAGAAAATTGGTTAATTAAGTAAAGTGGTTTGAATTACCACAGTCATCTAAATCAGAGAAAATAATGTAGAAAATTATTGAAAACATCAAAAGACACAGATAATCAAACAACAACAAAAAACTTAGTAGTATAGAAGCAGTCCTCTCAAACGTCTGTCTTCCAGATTTAGTGTCAATTACTCGTCAATCTGTCATGATCCTCCATCTGGTCAGTCTTGGGATGAAATTAGATGTCAAAGTTGGTTTTTTTTGTCCGTGTTTTCGACGCTGTCGTCATTGTCGTCTTCGTCACCGATCATCAGGTTTGTATACAGGTCATCTCTGCTTACCTTCGCTGTCATCGTCGTCAAGGTAGTCATCGTCATCACCGTATTTGGCGATGTTGTCTTCGTAGTGGCCATCATCAAGCAGTGTTTTTCGGTAGTCAGGATCATCATCAGGTCATCAGGTTCAAGTCATTCCGGAGGAAGCACTTCGTGGTGCATCATGATCATAGATGTTTCATTTCTGAAGTGCTGAAATATATGTCATTGTTGGGTCTGTCGAGGGCAATCCTCCATCTGTTGTTAAACAGGCTCTGCATTGCTAATTTGTTTGATATTATTGCTCTGTATACTCTAGCTGGACGAAATCGGGTTCTCCAGCATGTCGTGTTTTGGGATCGGAATTTAACTGTTTCGTTCTTCCAGCATAGAGATCACATAACGCACGAAGACTCAAAGTCAGTAAAGTATGAAGTTAACATTTATTCAGTTGAAGAGATCAAAACTATGAACAGAAGTCTAGAGTAAGTCTGATGGTGACTGTACTCTGATGGTGTCTTGAATGTAGTCTGAAGTATTCTGAAGTATTCTGGTTCTCTGATTGGAGTCCTGAAGTGAACCCCTTTTATAATGGGCAAACCCTCTACTGGGAGTTGGTCAACGGTTGAGACTATATTAGCGTAGATTCGGCAGATTCATTAATATTCATGACTTGGAAATCTCGTTTGGCCGATGACGTATGGCTCATTAATATATTAACACCTTGGAAATTGCGGGCGCGCGGAACAAGCCCAACGCACGTACGGTACACGTTATACAAATTGCATGGTCACTTCTCCACCATTCATTATCATGTGCAGTTTATAACTGGCATAAATCCAGCATCTTTGGCGCAAATCCAGCAGTTTTTATGAAAATAACCAAAATAATGTCAGTGAACCCAAATCAAAGTGTAAGTTTGTCCAACTTGATTGCAAAGACAGCATGGAACTAGTAAACCAGAAATTATTCAAGAAAAATAATTCACAACATGCATTTTAAATTCACCCTTCATCATGTCAATGTACATAGAAATGGCGTAAATCCAGCATCTTTGGCGCAAATCCGGCAGTTTTTATGAAAATAACCAAAATAATGACAATGAACCCAAATCAAAGTGTTAGTTTGTCCAACTTGATTGCAAAGACAGCATGGAACTAGTAAACCAGAAATTATTCAAGAAAAATAATTCACAACATGCATTTTAATTTCTCCCTTCATGTCAATGTACATAGAACTGGCGTAAATCCAGCATCTTTGGCGCAAATCCGGCAGTTTTTATGAAAATAACCAAAATAATGACAGTGAACCCAAATCAAAGTGTTAGTTTGTCCAACTTGGTTGCAAAGACAGCA
The DNA here is from genome assembly GCA_029962745.1 of Echinometra lucunter. Taxonomy (NCBI): domain Eukaryota; kingdom Metazoa; phylum Echinodermata; class Echinoidea; order Camarodonta; family Echinometridae; genus Echinometra; species Echinometra lucunter. The sequence continues at coordinate 1,634,584 of CM057159.1, forward strand.
TGGAACTAGTAAACCAGAAATTATTCAAGAAAAATAATTCACAACATGCATTTTAATTTCTCCCTTCATGTCAATGTACATAGAACTGGCGTAAATCCAGCATCTTTGGCGCAAATCCAGCAGTTTTTATGAAAATAACCAAAATAATGACAATGAACCCAAATCAAAGTGTTAGTTTGTCCAACTTGATTGCAAAGACAGCATGGAACTAGTAAACCAGAAATTATTCAAGAAAAATAATTCACAACATGCATTTTAATTTCTCCCTTCATGTCAATGTATATAGAACTGGCGTAAATCCAGCTTCTTTGGCGCAAATCCGGCAGTTTTTATGAAAATAACCAAAATAATGACAATGAACCCAAATCAAAGTGTTAGTTTGTCCAACTTGATTGCAAAGACAGCATGGAACTAGTAAACCAGAAATTATTCAAGAAAAATAATTCACAACATGCATTTAAATTTCTCCCTTCATCATGTCAAGGTACATAGAACTGGCGTAAATCCAGCATCTTTGGCGCAAATCCGGCAGTTTTTATGAAAATAACCAAAATAATGACAATGAACCCAAATCAAAGTGTTAGTTTGTCCATCTTGATTGCAAAGACGGCATGGAACTAGTAAACCAGAAATTATTCAAGAAAAATAATTCACAACATGCATTTATTTCTCCCTTCATGTCAATGTACATAGAACTGGCGTAAATCCAGCATCTTTGGAGCAAATCCGGCAGTTTTTATGAAAATAACCAAAATAATGACAATGAACCCAAATCAAAGTGTTAGTTTGTCCAACTTGATTGCAAAGACAGCATGGAACTAGTAAACCAGAAATTATTCAAGAAAAATAATTCACAACATGCATTTTAATTTCTCCCTTCATGTCAATGTACATAGAACTGGCGTAAATCCAGCATCTTTGGCGCAATTCCGGCAGTTTTTATGAAAATAACCAAAATAATGACAATGAACCCAAATCAAAGTGTTAGTTTGTCCAACTTCATTGCAAAGACAGCATGGAACTAGTAAACCAGAAATTATTCAAGAAAAATAATTCACAACATGCATTTTAATTTCTCCCTTCATGTCAATGTATATAGAACTGGCGTAAATCCAGCTTCTTTGGCGCAATTCCGGCAGTTTTTATGAAAATAACCAAAATAATGACAATGAACCCAAATCAAAGTGTTAGTTTGTCCAACTTGATTGCAAAGACAGCATGGAACTAGTAAACCAGAAATTATTCAAGAAAAATAATTCACAACATGCATTTTAATTTCTCCCTTCATCATGTCAAGGTACATAGAACTGGCGTAAATCCAGCATCTTTGGCGCAAATCCGGCAGTTTTTATGAAAATAACCAAAATAATGACAATGAACCCAAATCAAAGTGTTAGTTTGTCCATCTTGATTGCAAAGACGGCATGGAACTAGTAAACCAGAAATTATTCAAGAAAAATAATTCACAACATGCATTTATTTCTCCCTTCATGTCAATGTACATAGAACTGGCGTAAATCCAGCATCTTTGGAGCAAATCCGGCAGTTTTTATGAAAATAACCAAAATAATGACAATGAACCCAAATCAAAGTGTTAGTTTGTCCAACTTGATTGCAAAGACAGCATGGAACTAGTAAACCAGAAATTATTCAAGAAAAATAATTCACAACATGCATTTTAATTTCTCCCTTCATGTCAATGTACATAGAACTGGCGTAAATCCAGCATCTTTGGCGCAATTCCGGCAGTTTTTATGAAAATAACCAAAATAATGACAATGAACCCAAATCAAAGTGTTAGTTTGTCCAACTTGATTGCAAAGACAGCATGGAACTAGTAAACCAAAAATTATTCAAGAAAAATAATTCACAACATGCATTTTAAATTCTCCCTTCATGTCAATGTACATAGAACTGGCGTAAATCCAGCATCTTTAGCGCAAATCCGGCAGTTTTTATGAATAGTGTTGGGGGGGAGGTGGGAGGGGGGCTGGTTGATATTTTGAGTAATCTTTATCTTGTTAATTTGTATCATACATGATCAGTGTTTTTTTTTCTTTATACTGCTTTATTCTTTGCCTTCTGTTTCTCTGATTCTTGCCTCTATCCCTCTCTTTCTACAAGTTTCTCCTTTTTTTTCACTCTCTCTCTCTCTCTCTCTCTCTCTCTCTCTGACATCACCATCCTGTCTATCCCTATCTTTCTATTTCCCATCACGCATTTTTTATTTGATTTGATTTTTTTATTTGATTTATTTGTCAAATTCAGATACATAGTGATAAAAAGCACATGGTATCCATAAGAAGAAGTTCATTAAAGCTTGACAGGATGACCCATGAAAGCTCGAAAGCTTATTTACAATGGGGTCCTAAAGAAAACAACAATTTGACTGCTGGTAACGTGGCTGGTAAGTATTTAGCACTATATACATAATGAAACATATTTACAGGAGTTTAACAGCAACACATTTAAAACGGAAAAAAATCAACACAAAGGAACGAAATGATACATATGATATCGGTAAGTTAGAGAAAAGAATACTGATCTGTAAGTCTAAAGCATATCATACAATTTATTGTGTAAATCATGTCACTTGTTTCTTTTTCCTTAGACTCAAGTGATAGGAACTCTTTTAGTAGTCTTTCAAAGTAGTTTTCAACTGCTTTAATATCTTTCTCCTTTTTTCTTTCCCTTTCTCCTTTCTTTGATTTTCTAGCTTTGCGTCAGTTATACATGACGGGAGAAATGATAATGCAAGTTGTGAATTATTTTTCATGAATAATTTCAATTTTACTAGTCCAATGCTGTCTTTCCAACCAAGTTGGACAAACTAACACCTTGATTTGGGTTCATTGTCATTATTTTGGTTATTTTCATAAAAAATGCCGGAATTGCGCCAAAGATGCTGGATTTACGCCAGTTCTACGTACATGGACAAGAAGGGAGAAATTAAATTACAAGTTGTGAATTATTTTTCATGAATAATTTCTATTTTACTAGTCCAATGCTGTCTTTGCAATCAAGTTGGACAAACTAACACTTTGATTTGGGTTCATTGTCATTATTTTGGTTATTTTCATTTAAAAAAAACTGCCGGATTTGCGCCAAAGATGCTGGATTTACGCCAGTTCTACGTACATGGACAAGAAGGGAGAAATTAAAATGACAGTTGTGAATTATTTTTCATGAATTATTTCTATTTTACTAGTCCAATGCTGTCTTTGCAATCAAGTTGGACAAACTAACACTTTGATTTGGGTTCATTGTCATTATTTTTGTTGTTTTCATAAAAACTGCCTGATTTGCGCCAAAGATGCTGGATTTACGCCAGTTATAAACTGCACATGATAATGAATAGAGAAGTGACTTTTGGAAGTGACCATGCAATTTGTATAACGTGTACCGTACGTGCGTTGGGCTTGTTACGCGCCCCCGCGATTTCCAAGGCGTTAATATTAATGAGCCATACGTCATCGGCCGAACGAGATTTCTGAGCTCATGAATATTAATGATCTGCTGAATCTACGCCAATATAGTCTCGACCTTGGTCAACCTTGAGCTCTTGACCAAAGGCCTTGTGTACGTCATAACTTTACTCAGTATTGGGGGAGTGGGCCAGTTATCTGGAAGGAGAGGTGTAGTGAATAAGAAGACCATATTGACCAGTGCGTCATAGCTTTAGTTGGAAGATGTATCAGTAATATTTTCTGAAGAAGAGTGAAGTTTGTAAACATTTAACTTCCTGTTTTACTTCCTGTAGAAGTATTGATTAAGTATTGATAAATTATAGAAAATGTGAAATTGGTCTTATTATCACAAAACATTAGTACTGAATAAATTGGGCTTCTTTGGCAAGACATTTGCCATAATGTTATCATGCTTAATTAAGTCCAATATTTTAGGTTTATGCCATAAATGCTTCAATTGAAACTGGTAACATGGAAATTATAAACATTTCATATTGCTGCTTATTCAGGCTTCCACATGAGAGATTTTGAGATCATGTTGTTTGTTGGATTTTTAATTGACGCTAAGTGTTAAGTGTTGTGATTTTGTCTTTTTTGAGGGGGGTGACGTCATCAAGGATTGTAAGTTAGAAATTATGTCGTTATGCTGTTAAAGTATTGAAGTATACATGAACATAAGGACATGATATCATTGTAAAGATACAAAAATAGGAAGAAAACTTCAATGACAGTCATAGTCACGATAGTGTTGAGTTTCAAATTTTCGACCTTTGATTAGATCATCTTCAGAAACTGAAACTTATTCAATTGTATCACTGTATACAAAAACAGTTCTTGTTCAGTTTTACCCCAGTTCCTGAAGATGATCTAAATACAGGTCGAAAAATTGAAACTCAACACTATAACTCTCATCGGAGTTTTCTTCCCATCTTTGTATATTCATATCATCCATGGTAATTATGGATATCATTGTAAGTGGATATACAATTCAGAATAATATAGAACCCTTAAAAAAAGAATAAACATACTAGAAGCCTACGAAAATTGATTTTGTTTTCCTTGTGTGTATGTTAGGGTGAGGGATGTGCGGGTAGATTGTGTACATTCTAAAAAGGGATTGGTCAAAATAACCAATGTGTTGGTGAATTTGTGTCTGACCAAAAAATTAGTCAAAATCAACCAAAATTTTGGTACATTCATTTTCAACAAATAATTGGGTAATTATGACCATCATATTGGTCAATCTTCACCAAAATTTTGGTGGGACAATATGCACCAACTCAATAATTATTTTGACTAATGCTTTTTCGGAGTGTGCTCGTTTATCAGAAACAACCAACGCTCGTCCCCCTCTACCCCTCATAACCCCCTTTTTATCTTCTCCACTAAATTGAGTGCACGAAGTAGGAAATTGATCGCCTGAAAATGAAAGTGAACGCCCCAACCAGCGTCATCGTGACTACGAGGTGAATTTGATGCGCAAGTAGGAAATACAATGCTCGCAGATGGAAATTGAACGCTCATGCGTGATTGTGATTTACGGAAAGGAAATAAGAGCGCCCATAAATGAAATTGATCGATCGGATTCGGAATATGAAAGCCCAAATGTCTTCGCGGGGCGTGCGTTGCGTGAAATTGAATGCACGTTCATGAATTGGAATATTTGACCGGGAAAACCTATAACTCACAAGTTATAACTGGTATCAGACTGAGATTTTAACATATGTTGTAAAGTTAAAGGATGTAAAATTTATTCAAAATGATTATGCTCTAAATATCTGTTTAATTTCCATATTTTTAAAATCAAGGGTACGCAGATTTTGTGGCTTTAATTTTCAGAAGGTATAAGCTCTAAGATATTTAGAGCAATAATTGCAGAATATTCATGAAGGTAATTGGTAATTAAACAAATAAATTTACATTATTCAACTTTATAATGTGAAAAACCCGATCTGATACATGTTATAGCCTTTGAGTTATCCAGATCATGGGGGGGGGGGGGGGTGACACTGAGTATTCAGTATCAATGATATGTGTTATTCTTGTCGAAACATATTGGATCCGCTCGATACTTTACTGTTTCTTTAATCATTATGCAAACAATAACACTATTTTTTATAGTCAACTAAAAAAAAACTTGATTAGGATTTTTAGGGGTGGTAGTCAGTAGGGTATCAGGTAAAATTCCTCCCCCACCCCCCCCCCCCCTCCATTTAGGGCCCACTGTCGCCACCTTCTGATGCAATCTACGAAAAAATATGGGAATGAAATAACAGTGTAAGGTTTAAAAGGCAAAGGGAAGCGAAAAACTCACGTTTAGTAGCTTTCCTTTTACTAGATGACTCAAACTTCAAGTTGATGAAGTCTTCATCGCTCATGTCGTCGTCATCCGTCAGAATCTTAATCGTGATGGTTTCATTGATGTCGGGTAACTCCACTCCTCCGATGTCAGCGTCCTGTTTGTGGTTGTCCTGTGGCGATGTCAACTCGGGATGAGGGGAGGGTTTCCACATGCCGACCACAACCAAGGCGAAAGAGACAGCGAATGGCAAATCATCATTGCCATCAGCGACTTCAGAACTTCGCTTCTCTTGTGTTTGAACAGTGTGATCAACACTAAAGGTTCCATAGTCGATAAGGGACTCGGTTTCGCCATAGTATGGATCCATGGTCGATAACGAAGTTGATACTCAAAGAGGAGAATAGTAATGCGTCTGAAGTGTTTCGAGAGAGAGTTACGACTGCCCAGCTATCGAGTGGGAGATGAAGGAAGTCAAGGCATAAAATCAACAGTGGTCAAATTTGGACTGTGGCAAGAAGAGGGACCAGGGCACGTCTCCCTCCCCTTCAGACATTTTTTTTTTTTAAACAGAAAGAGAAAGGGAGAATGGTTGGTGAGGGGAATGGAACGCATAATAGATGGCAATGTTTGTTTTTATAAA
>CM057159.1:1641492-1652492 GCA_029962745.1 Echinometra lucunter
GAAGTGCTGAAATATATGTCATTGTTGGGTATGTCGAGGGCAATCCTCCATCTTTTGATAAACAGGCTCTGCACTGCTAATTTGTTTGATATTATTGCTCTCTATACTCTAGCTGGTCGAAATCGGTTTCTCCACCATGTCGTGTTTTGGGATCGGAATTTAACTGTTTCGTTCTTCCAGCATAGAGAACACATAATGCACGAAGACTCAAAGTCAGTTAAAGTATGAAGTTAACATTTATTCAGTTAAAAATCAAAAAATATGAACAGAAGTCTAGAGTTAGTCTGATGGTGACTGTACTCTGATGTCTTGAATGTAGTCTGAAGTATTCTGAAGTGTTCTGGTTCTCTGGAGTCCTGAAGTGAACCCCTTTTACAATGGGCAAACCCTCTACTGGGAGTTGGTCAACCTTGAGCTCTTGACCAAAGGCCTTGTGTACGTCATAACTTTTACTCAGTATTGGGGGGGGGGGGGGGGGGGGTCAGTTATCTGGAAGGAGTGATGTAGTGAATAAGAAGACAATATTGACCAGTGCGTCATAGCTTTAGTTGGAAGATGTATGAGTAATATTTTCTGAAGAAGATTGAAGTTTGTAAACATTTAACTTCCTGTTTTACTTCATGTAGAAGTATTGATTAAGTATTGATGAATTATAGAAAATGTGAAATTGGTCTTATTATCACATAACATTAGTACTGAATAAATTGGGCTTCTTTGGCAAGACATTTGCCATAATGTTATCATGCTTAAGTCCAATATTTTAGGCTTATGCCATAAATGCTTCCATTGAAACTGGTAACATGGAAATTATAAAAATTTCATATTGCTGTTTATTTAGGCTTCCACATGAGAGATTTTTAGATCATGTTGTTTGTTGGTTTTTTAATTGACGCTAAGTGGTTAGCGTTGTGATTTTGTTTTTTTATTGGTGGCGTCATCAAGGATTGTAAGTTAGAAATTATGTCGTTATGATGTTAAATTATTGAAGTATACATGAACATATAAGGACATAATAATAATAATAATAATAATAATAATAATAATAATAATGCATTTATATAGCGTATTTTCCATATAGCATGTTCAAATGCGCTTTACGATGAACTTATTTATGAAACAAGTGAGTTTTTAGGTGTTTTTTGAAAACATTGAGAGATTGTTGGTTCCGGAGTGTATGGGGTAGTTGATTCCACAGTTTGGGAGCAGCAGATGAAAATGCCTTGTCACCAAGTGTGGCCAGCATCTTGGAAGTAGGATAGTTCAGTGTGATACCTTGTGAGGAGCGGAGGGTGTACTGGGACGGTTGACGGATAGTTATGAGTTCAGATAGGTAAGGAGGAGCGAGACCATGGATGCATTTGAAAGTGAGTAGAAGTATCTTGTAGTGGATCCTGGACCTGATGGGAAGCCAGTTCAGTTGACGGAGGACTGGTTGCATGTGGGAGAATTTGGGTGTACCTGTGGCAAGTCTGGCAGCTGCATTTTGAACTCGCTGTAATTTCTCAATCTGGGTAGCAGTGGCACCATAAAGCAGACCATTACAGTAATCCAGGCGGCTGGTGATGAAAGCATGGATCATGGTGAGTAATGATCTTTGGTCCAGATACTTGCGAATTCGACGGATGTTTTGAAGATGGAAGAAAGCTGCCTTGCATGTCATTAGGACATGCTGATCCAAGTTCAAGGTTGAATCAAAAATACAACCCAAATTCTTGACATGAGAAACCGGGACAATATCAGCTTCGCCAACCTTGATGTGGGGAATGTTAATCTTTTGGAGTTGCCGTCGTGTGCCAATGATAAGGAACTCTGTCTTATCATCGTTGATCAGCAATCTGTTCTTAACCATCATGATATCATTGTAAATATACAAAGATAGGAAGAAAACTTCAATGAGAGTCATAGTCACGATAGTGATGAGTTTCAAATTTTCGACCTTTGATTAGATCATCTTCAGAAACTGAGGTAAAACTGAACATTTTGATGCCTTCTTATTTAATTGCATCAGTGTATACAAAAACAGTTCTTGTTCAGTTTTACCTCAGTTCCTGAAGATGATCTAAATACAGGTCGAAAAATTGAAACTCAACTCTATAACTCTCATCGTAGTTTTCTTCCTATCTTTGTATATTCATATCATCCATGATAATTATGAATATCATTGTAAGTGGATACAAATTCAGAATAATATAGAACCCTTTAAAAAAAAAAAAAGAATAAGCATACTAGAAGCCTACGAAAATGGATTTTTTTTTCTTGTGTGTGTGTTAGGGTGAGGGATGACACATTCTAAAAAGGAATTGGTCAAAATAACAAATGTGTTGGTGAATTTGTTGTCTGACCAAAAAATTAGTCAAAATCAACCAAAATTTTGGTACATTCATTTTCAACAAATAATTGGGTAATTATGACCATCATATTGGTCAATCTTCACCAAGATTTTGGTGGGACGATATGCACCAACTCAATAATTATTTTTACTAATCCTTTTTCGGAGTGTGCTCGTTTATCAGAAACAGCCAACGCTCGTCCCCGCCTCCCCCTCATAACCCCCTTTTTATCTTCTCCACTAAATTGAGTGCACGAAGTAGGAAATTGATCGCCTGAAAATGAAATCGAACGCCCCAAACATCGTCATCGTGACTACGAGGTGAATTTGAATGCGCAAGTAGGAAATACAATGCTCGCATATGGAAATTGAACGCTCATTCGTGATTTTGATATACGGAAAGGAAATAAGAGCGCCCATAAATGAAATTGATCGATCGGATTCGGAATGTGAAAGCCCGAATGTCTTCGCGGGGCGTGCGTTGCGTGAAATTGAATGCACGTTCATGAATGGGCATGGAAAAAGTATGAAATTGACCGGGAAAACCTATACCTAATAAGTTATAACTGGTATCAGACTGAGATTTTAACATTGTAAATTTAAAGGATGTAAAATTTATTCAAAATGATTATGCTCTAAATATCTGTTTAATTTCCATATTTTTAAAATCAAGGGTACACAGATTTTGTGGCTTTGATTTTCAGAATGTATAAGCTCTAAGATATTTAGAGCAATAATTACAGAATATTCATGAAGGTAATTGGTAATTAAACAAATAAATTTACATTATTCAACATTATAATGTGAAAAACCCGATCTGATACAAGTTATAGCTTTTGAGTTATCCAGATCATGGGGGGGGGGGGGGTTGACACTGAGTATTCAGTATCAATGTTATGTGTTATTCTTGTCGAAACATATTGGATCCGCTCGATACTTTACTCTATCTTTAATCATTATGCAACCAATAACACTATTTTTTATAGTCAACTGAAAAAAACTTGATTAGGATTTTTAGGGGTAGTAGTCAGTAGGGTATCAGGTAAAATTCCTCCTCCCCCCCCCCCCCCCCCTCCATTTAGGGCCTACTGTCGCCACCTTCTGATGCAATCTACGAAAAAATATGGGAATGAAATAACAGTGTAAGGTTAAAAAGGCAAAGGGAAGCGAAAAACTCACGTTTAGTAGCTTTCCTTTTACTAGAAGACTCAAACTTCAAGTTGATGAAGTCTTCATCGCTCATGTCGTCATCATCCGTTAGAATCTTAGTCGTGATGGTTTCATTGATGTCGGGTAACTCCACTCCTCTGATGTTAGCGTCCTGTTTGTGGTCGTCTTGTGGCGATGTCAACTCGGGATGAGGGGAAGGTTTCCACATGCCGACCACAACCAAGGCGAAAGAGACAGCGAATGGCAAATCATCATTGCTATCAGCGACTTCAGAACTTCGCTTCTCTTGTGTTTGAACAGTGTGATCAACACTAAAGGTTCCATAGTCGATAAGGGACTCGGTTTCGCCATAGTATGGATCCATGGTCGATTACGAAGTTGATACTCAAAGAGAATAGTAATGCGTCTGAAGTGTTTCGAGAGAGAGTTACGACTGCCCAGCTATCGAGTGGGAGATGAAGGAAGTCAAGGCATAAAATCAACAGTGGTCAAATTTGGACTGTGGCAAGAAGAGGGACCAGGGCACGTCTCCCTCCCCTTCAGACAAATTAATTTTTTTTTAAACAGAAAGAGAAAGGGAGAATGGTTGGTGAGGGGAATGGAACGCATAATAGAGGGCAATGTTTGTTTTCATAAAGTCTATAGGTGACCATCGGACCCCTTCATCCAACCCCCCCCCCCTCCTTTCTTTTTCTCTCTCTCTCTCCTTTCCCTCTCGCTTCCCTATCTGTCTCTCTTCCTCTCCTTCCTCTCCTTCCTCTCACTCTTTCTTTCTCTCTCTCTTGCTGTCTCCTCCCTCCCTCCTCCTTTTTTCTCTCCCCTTTTCTCTCTCCCTCCCTATCTGTCTCTCTTATCCTCTCCTTCCGTTCACCCTTTCTTTCTCTCTCTCTCTTACTGTCTCCTCCCTCCCTTTTTTTCTCTCTCTCTCTCCCTCTCTCTCGTTCTGCCTATCACTTTCTCTCACACTCTATCTATCTCTCTCTCTCTCTCTCTCTCTCTCTCTCATGATTACGTTGCCCTAGTTCCCCTCAATGGTTGCACCCAGGCTCCGCCACTGCATTTTCGGCTGCAACCCTAAAAAAGGACGAGTTTTGTTGATTACATACATAGAGACATCGCAGATACCTTGCTACTTCATACTTGGATTAATTATTAACTGTGCTTCAATCAAGGGATTTCCCAGAACGATGGGTGGAAGATATTGCTAATAAGCTAAGATATAAGCTAATCGAGGTTACAGTCCCAATACTGCAGCAAGTAATAACATATTCCAAAAGGCTGACTGGCATATCGTAATGCCACCGGCGTAGCCAGGAATTTCTTAGGGGCGGTAGTGAGCATGCGATGTGTGCAATACCTTCTCTCACCTTTTTCTCTTCTCTCCCAAGCTTGTTTTTCCGTTATTTTGTTTTTGGCGGGTTTTTTTTTTTTTTTTTTTTTTTTTTTTTTGATAGGTGTGGGTTTGTTTGTTGTTTTTTTTTCAATTTCTTTTTTCCCCACAGTAGGGCGTTTTATTGAATAGAAACTCAGTTTACATTTGCATTCATAACGTGCAAAAAAATCAGCTAGTGAGTGTATAACAATAACACAAATGACTGATCACATGCAGTCTTGTACATGTAATGAAATAACAGAATGTCGCTGTCATTAAAAAATAGTAATAGTAATAATAATGACAATATTAGTAGGGAACCATAGATGAAGATGCAAAAGAAACATTACCCAATAAAAATATCTTTTCGACATTAGTCGAAAATATTAATGAATTTTGACCAGCATCTTTCAAAGAATCTTGCTTCAAGTTTTCACAAGAAATAGCCTTCTCATATACAAAATAATTCTTTATCTCGTTGAGGATTTTCTGTGGCATGAGGCGAAATACAGCCAATTTAGTTTTATATATCATCCATTTTACCCAAATAATAAGCGTATTTAAGGCTCTATTACACTTATTGGGTGTAATTCCAAAAAGAACATTTTCTAAAGTTAATTTAAATACAAGTTTGCATCTTTCAAACAATCTCTTTTCTAAGTATTCCCATACTTTCCTAACCAGGTGACATTAAAAAACAGATTGTTCGATAGTTTCATCATGGGATGAACAGAATGTACAAGTATTACTTGATTTAACTTGAATTTTGCACAAATGCAAATTCGTCGGTGTAATGCAAATAATTAAGCAGTATGGTATGACAAGCCATAAGGGAAACAAATACTCATATGTGACAAAAATATTTCACATTTCATTTGAAATTATTTCACTAATTTTCTATTCGACCTAAGTATTTGACAATTTTATTTGACATAAATTTTTTTCGACAAAATTTTATTTGACAAAAAGAGGATGAAAAAAATAATTTGACATTAAAATATATTTGACAAAATATGTTTGACATTATATGACACAGAATTGTTTGACATAAATTTCATTCGACAAAATTTTATTTGACAAAAAGCATTTGAAAAAAATAATTTGACATTAAAATGTATTTGACAAAATATGTTTGACATTATTATGACACAGAATTGTTTGACAAATAAATTTGACCAAAAAACACTATTTGACACAGAAAACATTTGACATTTGGCGTGTCATAATAAAAATTTCATTTGACAAAATGTATTCGACGAAATACATTCAACGTTTCTTTTTCGTTATTTTTCATTCAATTTTTTTTTTTCATTCTATCTATCGCTCTTAGTCTCATCTCAAGACTTTTTGCATTTCTGTATCTCCAATCATTTTCCCTAGAAAAACCTTGTAAACATGTTTATAAGCTTGTATTATTGGAATTTCATAATCAAGTTTAATATTTTGAAAGATGTCCCCTTGGGCCCATAAGGGAGGGGGAGGCAAAAGTGAAGGGGCGCCCGGGGGTGTGTTTTCATCTTCTGCAGAACTGGTGCATGGATTTCACCAAAAACTTGGTAAGAATCATACTTAGGGGGCATATAGGGCATGTGGCCTCGAATGGGCTCAGGGAAAGGGCCCAAGGTGCCCCCATGGACCAGTATGGGGGGTCTCCATAGGGAGAATCACGTTTTCATCTTCTCCAGAACCGGTGCACGGATTTCAACCAAACTTGGTGGGAAACATCAGTAGGGTAAGGGATCTAAAATGTGATATGGTGCATGTGGCCCGGCCCATTAGTACATCTTTTTCTCCAGACCCAAATGCAGTACAGACGTGATATTTTAGATATCTTTAGAAGAAAAAAAAATTGTCCATGACAAGGAGAAAGGTGCACCCCTTTGGCCCCTGGGGGGGGGGGGGCAAAAGTAAGGGGCATCCACGTGGAAAATCTTTTTTTTTTTTTTCATCATCCCGTGCATGGATTTTAACTAAGCCTGCAATTGGTTGGAATCAGCCTTTAATATTTTAAGTTGTTTTTGTTGGCATGTGCCCAAAGGAAAGCTGTAACTGCAGCTTCTTCTCTATATACCCGAATCCCTTTTTCTACGAATTGTCGGATGAGGTACTTTCTACCCGACACTTGATATCTGCAAAATATCTCATTCTTACGTCTCGAACCTGCAACACAACAATGAATAATCCCAAAGTTCATGGGAAAGGCTAGCTAGCTGTGGAGGTGGCGCACGGTACAATCTCTGACTCTGCGATGGAGAACCAATTTCAAGGTAATTTACTTCATTTCACACACTTGCGTTATTTCTATGGTTCAAACATCAAAAGAAAAGAAAATTCGTTTATCTTTAGTTTTAATAAATGTTCATTTGGTCACAGATTGATAGCATGTTCAGTCAAAGTAACGGCTTGTACGAGCGATGTCGAACAGAAACCATCAAGGTTTTTATCAAACGGGAGACTCTGAGTCAATGTGCGCGTAGCCCACATCACCAGCTGCAGAGCACGAAATTCCTTGCGGCCGGAGGCCATTTTTAGGGTTATAGAAGCTCTCTATGCTATCTTAGCTTTATTTTTGAACATATGACAACACTAAACGAGGTAAATCCATGATTCACAGTGTTAGGTCCGAGACAGTCTCAGACGAGACAGAGACCAAGATCGAGACAATGATCCCCGAGACAGAGACCGAGACAGAGACACTTGTGTCCAGAACAGCCGAGACCAAGACCGAGACGAGACATAAGCATCGAGACCGAGACGAGACACGAGACACATAATCACTGTTTCGAGACATGTCTCAAGACACCCAACACTGTAAATGCATGAGTATAATGCGGGGGGGGGGGGGCTTATAGATGTGGGACTTCAATTCTGCATTTTGTTTACTTCTAGTTTTGTCTGCGTATGTATTTTGGTACGTATTTTCTGATTGCTGAATAAAAAATAAAAATCTACAAACTGTATTTCAAGGTATCCAACTCTGAATCTTTACTCTCTTTCGGGTTCTTTTTACTTTCAGAATGAAAACAATGTGATTTTAGTCTAAGATTGAAGTGAAGCAGTGAGATTAACGCGTCAAAATTGAGTTCTTTTTCAGTGTCTCGCCGATGTCTCGGCCTCCGGGACACGAGACATTTCCCATCGAGACAGAGACCAAGACCAAGACAGCGTCCGAGACCGAGACGAGGCACGAGACACACAAACACTGTTTCGAGACATGTCTCGAGACCGAGACATGTCTCAAGATACCCAACGAGAGCGGGAGATTTTGTGTGAGCGGTAGATCTCCCGCCGAAAAAACGGGAGAGTTGGAGTCTCTGGGCACATACCAACAAAAACAACTTAAAATATTAAAGGCTGAATCCAACCATTTGCAGGTTTAGTTGAAATCCCTGCACTGGATGATGAAAAAAAAAAGATTTTCCACGTGGATGCCCCTTACTTTCGCCCCCCAGGGGCCAAAGGGGTGAACCTTCCCCCTTGTCATGGACACATTTTATTTTTCTAAAGATATCAAAAAAATATCACGTCTTTACTGCATTCTGGTCTGGAGAAAAAGATGTACTCATGGGCCGGGCCACATGCACCATAATACATTTTAGATCTCTTCCCCTGATGATTCCCACCATGTTTGTTTGAAATACCTGCACCGGTTCTGGAGAAGATGAAAACGTGACTTTCCCTATGGAGACCCCCCCCCCCCCCCCCCCTCCCAAAAAAAAAAAAAATAAATAAATAAATAAATAAATAAATGAAATAAATAAAATTTAAAAGGGGGTGCCTTGCCCTTGGCATGAACTTCCAACTATAAATGTAGGCCTAAAAATATACTGCATAGGGTCTTTAGAAGATGCTTAGTAAACCCCCCCCCCCCCCATCCCTAACGTACCACTTGGGCCCTTTCCCTGGGCCCATTCGAGGCCACATGCCCTCGCTATATGAATCTTTTTGAGCCATACTCCCTAATTATGATTCCTACAAAGTTTTTGGCGAAATCCATGCACCAGTTCTGCTGAAGATTGAAACATGACACCCCCCCCCCCCCCCCGGCGCCCCCTTAAGTTTTGCCTCCCTCTCCCTAATGGGCCGAGGGGACATCTTTCAAAATATTAAAATTGATAATGAAATTCCAATAATACAGTTTATAAACATGTTTACAAGTTTTTTCTAGGGAAAATAATTGGAGATACAGAAATGCAAAAGTTTTGAGATGAGACTAAGAGTGCTAGACAGAATGAACGAAAAAAAAATGTAGAATGAAAACTAATGAAAAAGAAACGTCGAATATATTTCGTCGAATACATTTTGTCAAATAAAATTTTTATTATGACACGCTAAATGTCAAATGTTTTCTGTGTCCAATAGTTGTTTTTTTTTTTCATAAAATATAGTTGTCAAACAATTCTGTGTCATATAATATCAAATATATCTTGTCGAATACATTTTGATGTCAAATCATTTTTTCAAATACTTTTTGTCAAAATAAATTGTGTCACATTATGTCGGATATATATGTTTTCAAAATATTTTGATGAATATATTTTCACTGTCAAATATTTTTGTCACAAAATGTTGTCAAATATAATTTGTCAAATAAAATTTTCAAACGATATTAGCGTCAAATAAAACTGTCGAATACTTTGGTCGAATATAAAATCAGTGAAATAATTTGAAATAGAATGTGAATCAATTTTATCACATATAAATATTTGTTTCCCTTATGGCTTGACATAGTATTGGAACCACCTGATTGTAACGTCGCGTAAAGTTTGAAACGGTACAGAATTAAAATAACGTCATTTCTCTAGTGAAACTTGTTTTTGGATTTTCTCTTCCCATCTTTCTTTCCTTTGAACGTTATTCAATACATTTTTCTTCACCACTGGAACATAAATATTTTACACCCTTTACTTTGCTTCATTAAAATACTAATAATATGTGGTCTGAGTGGGGTGGTTAACCTTACAAATCCATCGACAGATTGAGAAAAACTTTCCAACTTTTCCCTAATCTCTTGTTGTATAATGAAATATGTTAGGTAGTCAATGGAAATACTGCACATTTCAATAATTCTTTGTCTACTTTAAAACCTGACCATCTGCCCCAATTAAGTCAATGACAAATCTTAAACCCTTTTGGTTCCAGTGTCTGAAATTAACAAGATTTTTATTTATAGCAATGTCTTCATTAAGACAAAGGAGTTCAGAAAGAAATTCTCTTTTACTGGAACATTTTATTTGCTTTCTTGAAAATACACCATGAAGAAATAACATCTTTCCCAAAAGGATTCGTTATTTGATCAACAAACTTTTCTAAATAGCCATGACTATAAAGTAAAAAATTGCAGTCTGAGAATGGGACGGCGTTCAAAAAAAATTTAAGCACATGCTGTCAGTAAATCCATTCCATTATACATTCTTCGTATCCAAGTTATTTTTAGCGAACAAAAGAAACATTCGGTGTTTACCATCGTCACACCGCCTTCCATATAGGGATTACACATCTGGATTTTTTCGATACGGTCGGGTTTTTTATTCCACAAAAAACTGAATAGGAGGCTGTCCAGCTCTTTTATGAACACAGGTGAAGGATTTGGCAAAGACAAAATTGAATAATTGAATAGTGAAAGAAAAAGTGTTTTAACAATTGTTACTTTACCTAATGGGGTTATAGTCCTGTCTGACCAAACTTGAATTAGGAGTTTCACCTTATTAAGGGCTGGAATATAATTTAAAGATACAAATGTTATTCAAATTTAAAGAAAAGTTTGTATCTAACATGTGAAGCAACCATCGTCAATCAACGAGAGTTTCATTCTTGTTTTGATGTCTTTGAATACATATCTCGAATTCTTGATGCGTATCGCATTGTTTTGGGATACGTATCCCAAATGACCAATCAGGAGGCTCCACAATAGATACGTATCTTTATACAGCCGCATACGTATCAAGAACTCGAGATACGTATCCTAAAACAACGGGATACGTATCCAAAAACAACGTGATACGTATGTAGAACGTAAGATACGTATCGTAAACACGGCGGATACGTATTAGACTATTTTGGATACGTATGCACCTATATATGGATACGTATCTATTGTATGAGGCTCCTGATTGGACAATTAGGATA
>CM057159.1:1652992-1719373 GCA_029962745.1 Echinometra lucunter
TTTAAGAATACAAAGAACAGATTAATCATTGCCAATAGTGCAGTGGCATTGGCGAGAACACTAAAGGCCTAGGGATTCCCCTGAAGCAGAATGACAATGACAATGGCAATGAATTTTTATGTTATTTTCTATATCACCCTTTTAATTAAAGTTTATTGAAGAAAATCAAGAGTCACTGAAAAAAAATATACATCGGGTGAAAGGTATACAAGAATGTTCTCTGGATGAAATGAAAATGAAATGGCAGTATCATTGCAATACATGTAGATAAACAAAATATGTTTAATTATGTTTTACCTTCCATTCAAAATTTAATTTTCAGAAAGTCACGCGCATTTCCTATCGTGCATGCTAGCCAGCTTACATACAGTGCGCACATAATTATAGCGCATGCAAATTGAAGAGCGCATATAAACAAAATAAATCTCATCTAGATCTACTGGCGTAGAAACCAAGACGACCGTTCGGCTTCCAATTCTTCATGTTGTCATCTCATCAAACGGTCTTGTGAGAATTTTCTACTACTCATTTAATTTTTCGGAATAGAGGGTAAGTCGCAGAACTGAATTAAAGTCGTAATAACTTCTCATAACATAATATTAGGGCCTAAGTAGGATATCAGGAGTCTTTTAAAATTTATGTCAGACAATGTTATGAATTGTAAATTTTCATGTTGGTAATTATTTTTGTTATCCATTTTCCCCGTGAAATCCAAGGTCAAATGTGACGTTTCGGTAGTGTGTCCAAATTTCGCGGATTTCGTGCACGCGCACATGGTAACTGTTAGGCCTAGATATATATCTCAAAAACTAGAAAAGATTTCTAAAATCAAATAGCATCACTGGATAGAGGAATCTAAAATTACCTTGGGATGAAATTTTCTTTAAAATTGGGGAAGAAATTTTCAAAATATTCACAACGGATCTGTTAGCGTCCGTTTCGAAAAAAAAATTGAAACCTAACTGTTAGGGGGCCTACCAACAAGGGTCTACAAATCTTCATTTCGAGAGAAGATGTCACCAAATTTGTGAGTAAAACATGATAAAAAATGATTCTATGGCATTTTGATTTGCTAGTGATGTACTTATCTTACATTTTATGAATCTCTATTTTGCATAAATCATTTTGCCTAATCATTTAATAATTGGCGTCCACGAAGTTTGGACCTGTTGTTTTTGTATGATGGGGGCCCTATGTCTGAGCACCTAACATTTCACTTGAAATTGACAAGACTTTCCTTTGGTATTCCTCCAATGGCTCACCGCATTTTAATCCTCATATCCTAGAGATTAACTGTGCCGAAAATTTCGTTAAAATTTGAGTAAGAACAATGTCATTTTCACAAGAAAAGGTGACGGTGTCAATTTGACACTTAAAAACGAAAGGTTCCCTTGCCTGCCCACTAATTCACTTAGTACGCACTGCGGTCTTTTTTTTTTTTCTTCTTCTTCTTCTTCTTCTTCTTCTTCTTCTTCTTCTTCTTCTTCTTCTTCTTTTTTTTTTTTGTATGAAAGGTGGCATTTTCAAGACCTGTGAATAAAAATACATAAAATAGACGTTTTTCACCAATTTTTCCTCATTTTTTTCACTGATTCATTTATTAAAATTGTTATAAAAAGATGATATGTTCGTTGCGTCATTTATGACGTTAGAATAGCACAGATACGCGGATGCGCAGACATGGGCAGTGCGTAGACAGGGGGCACCAAACCATAAAACCTTTTATAGTTCTAGCGCATTGCGATACGACATCATATTTTCCAATCGCGATATCTCCGGCATTCTTGGTCAATAAGTTTTTTTCTTGCACCCATTCGTAGTCTAAAATTCGATTTCCCTTCGGTATCTATTAATCAGAATGAGGTTTGGTAGAATGTGAGATATTTCTTTAGAAAAATGAAATGTGCGCGTAGTTTGGGTCATCCCATCACACTCTCCGGACACACCCTTCCCACCCCCTTCCATCTTACCTATTGTAACACACATCTTTCTAGTTTAAACTATAGGTCAAAACTAGATCTTAAACTTTTTTGACCTGTATTTCGTTGGGACGATGAATTAAAGCCCCCCCCCCCCCCCCCCCCCCCCCCACACACACACACACACATTAAACGGATCTGGCAAGAGCAGCGTCCTCCATCCCATCCTGCATCATTATATTAACACCCAAAGGTCCTCCAACCCTACCATCCAATCCTGCATCATATCACCCAAAGATCATCCACCCCTACCATCCAATCCTGCATCATATCACCCAACGGTTCTCCACTGCACCCTACCATCCCATCCTTCATCATATCACCCAAAGGTCTTCCACCATTACCATCCCCTCCTGCATCATTATCACCCGAAGATCTTCCACCACTACCATCCCATTCTGCATCATATCACCCAAAGGTCTTTCACCACTACCATCCTATCCTGCATCATATCACCCAAAGGTCCCCTACCACTACCATCCCATCCTGCATCATATCACCCAAAGGTCTTCCACTACTACCATCCCATCCTGCATCATTATCACCCGAAGATCTTCCACCACTACCATCCCATCCTGCATCATATCACCCAAAGGTCTTTCACCACTACCATCCCATCCTGCATCATTATCACCCGAAGATCTTCCACCACTACCATCCCATTCTGCATCATATCACCCAAAGGTCTTTCACCACTACCATCCTATCCTGCATCATATCACCCAAAGGTCCCCTACCACTACCATCCCATCCTGCATCATATCACCCAAAGGTCTTCCACTACTACCATCCCATCCTGCATCATATCACCCAAAGGTCTTCCACCACTACCATCCTATCCTGCATCATGTCACCCAAAGGTCCTCCACCTCTACCATCCCATCCTGCATCATATCACCCAAAGGTCCTCTACCTCTACCATCCCATCCTGCATCATATCACCCAAAGGTCCTCTACCACTACCATCCTATCCTGCATCATATCACCCAAAGATCCTCCACCACTGCCATCCCACCCTGCATCATTATCACCCAAAGATCCTCCACGACTGCCATCCCATCCGGCATCATGTCACCCAAAGGTCCTCCACCCCTACCATCCCATCCGGCATCATTATCACCCAAAGGTCCTCCACCACTACCATCCCATACTGCATCATATCACCCAAAGATCCTCCACCACTGCCATCCCATCCGTCATCATGTCACCCAAAGGTCCTTCACCCCTACCATCCCATCCTGCATCATATCACCCAAAGGTCCTCCACCACTACCATCCCATCCTGCATCATATCACCCAAAGGTCCTCCACTGCACCCCTAACTTCCCATCCTGCATCACCCAAAGGTCCTCCACTGCACCCCTACCATCCCATCCTGCATCACCCAAAGGTCCTCCACCCCTACATCCCATCCGGCATCATTATCACCCAAAGGTCCTCCACCACTACCATCCCATACTGCATCATATCACCCAGAGATCCTCCACCTGCCATCCCATCCGGCATCATGTCACCCAAAGGTCCTCCACCCCTACCATCCCATCCTGCATCATATCACCCAAAGGTCCTCCACTGCACCCCTACCATCCCATCCTGCATCACCCAAAGGTCCTCCACTGCACCCCTACCATCCCATCCTGCATCACCCAAAGGTCCTCCACTGCACCCCTACCATCCCATCCTGCATCACCCAAAGGTCCTCCACCCCTACCATCCCATCCTGCATCACCCAAAGGTCCTCCACTGCACCCCTACCATCCCATCCTGCATCATATCACCCAAATGTCCTCCACCCCTACCATCCCATCCTGCATCACCCAAAGGTCCTCCTCTGCACCCCTACCATCCCATCCTGCATCATATCACCCAAAGGTTGATTACAATCATTCTTTGCTTCTTTGCTTGCTTGGCTGGTTGTTGTAAGGCTTTTTGTAGAGACTGTAGGCTTCCTAGTTTCACCCTTAGCTATGATTTAACTTATGTTCATTTATATGTTATTGTTGGTTTTGTCCCTCCTATTTTTACTATGGATTGTTCTGCTCAGTTGAGTATATTCCTACAGAATTTGCGCAATATAAATTTACAATTATTATCATTAATTATTATTGGTTGGTTGTTTGTTATTGCTGTTGTTTGGTTTCCATTCATGCTAGATGTTTTGTATTCTCCTTAACTTTTTTTTTTGACTTGTGATTATCAAGCTAGGATTAACAAGTAAGTTCGACATGGCGGACACATTCATTCCAGTAGTCCAGGTGGAATATAAGCAGATGCCATCACGTCACGAGCAGGGAATTCCCCACTTCGTCAACCCAAGTCAGCAAATGACATCTGGTGTGAATGTCACCGTACCAACCCCTGTAACGATCAACGGATTCCCGAGCAATGCCATAGGCCAGAATCCTGTAGTTAATGCTCAGCAGATGGTTACTTATCCTACTATGCCGCACGTTCCTCCAGCACCCATGCAGCCACCACCACTTCATCAACCTTCAAGTTATCAAAGAGTCGACCAAGGTGTCGTCACCACGTCCCAAAGTCCTCCCAGCCCATCTATATCATCCACCGTATCAAGCATGAGTGTCTACGAAGACTGTGTCTCCATCCCACCGACCTCCCCACGCCAACAGCCCGAAACAGTCTTCTACCAACAACTTCCCAGTCATCCCTTCGTTCCCAGTGGTGACCAACCAAAGCCAACCATGACCCCAGTGAAGTCGTTGTCGTTGTCGTCGATTCCTAGCGACGTCGGCAGCAGCAGCAGCAGCAACCAGTGGACTGGTCATCATCAGAGTGGAGGTCCGTCGTCATCGCAGCAGAAATCGGCGGCCATCAAACCCGAGCAGGCGATGGCGATGGTGAACGAGAAACTCCGTGATCGTATTGCTACCTTAGAGAAGAAGATTCATAGCGCTCTTGCTGAGGTGACGTTCCTTGGTGATCGTAACTGGAGACTCGAAGCCCATGTCGATTCCTTGATGCACACACTCGAGGTCCTCGGCGTGACGGACATCGTAGACTTGACAGGAAAAACAGTAAGGGCAACATTTATGGCATGCTTTCTTTCTATTCCATTTTGCTTCGATTTAATCGTTTGAAGTTCTACTATTTTGTCAGTTGTTTAGATCCAGCAATAGTAAAACGAAGGCAAAAATCATCGGAATAATCATGTAGATTTTTTTAAAAAATCAAATAATAGTTTACTACGGAATAACAGAAGATTAACTGTTGCAAAACAATGCCAGCAACTAAAACTTCGTATATACCATTAACGCATAACTGGGGGGAAAATCAATAACGGTATAAATCATTTTAGGCAATTGTAATCTGTTTTTCAGTTTTTATTTTTTATTCTTTCATAAACTACATAATTTCAAATCTTCCTCTCTTTCCATTTTAATACTCCTCACGCTCCCTCCCTCTCTCCCTCTCTCTCTCTTTCTCGCTCACATCCAGCTGCCGCTACCCATGTTCCGAGTAAAGGTGAAAGCCGGTTACCGACTTGGACCGTTTAACCGTCTCCCTCGTCGAGCTGCCTGGAGTTTTGACGAGGAATGCAAAGAGCCACCTGTCATCGACTTTAGTTCTGATCGAGCTAGAACAATGAAGGATGGCGAAGCAAAAGTGTTCAGTGGTATGTATGGTAGCCCTGAAGTACGCTCGATAACAGGTCATGTGCGACGCAAATTTCGCGACCTAGTCGCGAAATTCGCGATTTGGGTCACCAATTTCCTGACCCAATGACGTGAAATTCGTGACCCGAGACGCGAACTTTGCGACAAGGGCTGCAAAATTCATGCCCTGTAGTCGCGAAATTCGTGACTTTTGGGTCATGAATTTCATGACTTTGGGTTGCGAACTTCGCGACTTAGGTTGCATATTTCATGACCTAAGTCGTGAATTTTTGTGACTTTGTGTCAGCTGTCAACACATGGTGTCGATGATGATGGAAGTCTGACTTCTTCTTCTTCGCTATCTTTTGATATACGGCAGAGTCAAGATGACAGCGTCAACGACGCGAAAACGGGTCATCTTCTTCCGGTAACAGAAAGACTTATATTGTTATCGATTCATACGGTCCCGCTCAGCCATGTACAAAAAATTCACGACGTAGGTCATCAAATATGCGACCTAAGTCGCAAACATCGCAACCCAAAGTCATGAAATTCAAGAACCAAAGTCACGAATTTCGTGACTACAGGGCGTGAATGTTGCAACCCTTGTCGCAAAGTTCGTGTCTCGGGTCACGAATTTCGGGTCCCAGGTCATGAATTTCACGTCATGGGTCAGGAATTTCGTGACCCAAATCGCGAATTTCGCGACTAGGTTGCGAAATTCGCGTTGCACATGACCTGTTATCGAGCGTACTTCAGGGCCACCATAGGTATGCACTATGACTTTAAATTCCAGTCGAGCTTTCATGAGAAAGGGTGACGACTAACAAACATTAAATGACGAAGACTTTAGCTATGGTATGACAGGAAAGAAAAGGGTTGATGAAGACAAGAATTTATAAAAATATTAATAATAATAATAATGATAAAAATAATCATGATAATAATAATAATAATTACAATAATGGTAATAATAAAGCGGAAAGATAGGAGAAAATTGTATTTTATCTCATTCAACCTTTTTTTCTAATTATCATGATTACAAGAAACCAATAATTTCCGAGAGAATTTGGGTTTTTTTTTTTCCATAATTACTGAAGTCAGATTTGAATTTTCTTTAAACCTCTAATATTTTACTTTTATGATTTGAACAGATAAAAATCGAAAATGACAAATGAAATGAGCATGGAAAGCTTTCTCTATCCAGTATAATCTGATAATCATGAGATTCTCCCTCCCTCATTATTTCGTTTTAAAATCTTAAAATGATCATTTCGTCAATTTGTTCTTCATTTACTCTGATTGTTTGTGAAGACGGCGATGATCTGCATCTTCCTGCCGGTACGGACATCGGGTTGAGCGTCCGTCAGATGTTTCATTACGAGAGGCAGATCGAGGAGTTACGCGAAGAGAACCACGCCCTGTCTACCAGGGTAGCAGAGCTCGCGGAGAGGGAGACCAGCTTCCAAGAGAGCGTCAAGAAGGTCCAGGACCAGTATGCTGAGCTCCAGGATGAATGTGAAGATACTAAGGTACGTAGACTCCACCCCGATCCCCCCCCCCCCCCCTCCTCTATACTTCGGTGACTCCTTTCGTTCTGCAATATAAACTCTTGTCTGCACAGACTTACGTAATTTATGACTGAACTTTATTTTCTTGATAATACCATGCGAACGGTCTTCTATTCCTTCCGTCTTCATCTGCATCTTCAACTGGGCCCTCTTGCATAAAAAGTTGCGATTAAACGCAACTCAAAAAAATTAAACGCAACTTGCTTTTTCAACCAATTAAAAATGAGTATTTGGGACTTGCGTTTAATTTTTTTTTACTTGCGTTCAATGGCAACTTTTCATGCAAGAGGGCCCTGAGGGGTGTTACACAAAGACTAAGATTGACTCAAATCGCTCTTAACTATGGCAGGCCATTCATGCCGCTGTTTGCTTTCCCCATCGGTCTCTCAAGGGATGCGCAAATTTGAAGAATTTACATTTTTTTCTTTTCTTCATCAATGAATTATAAAAATTGTCAGTTCTGCAGATTTTTAGTGTGACCACGATTTGCACATCTTTGAGAGATCCATGGTGAAAGAAAACAGTGGCATGAACGGCCAGCCATAGTTAAGTGCGATTTTAGTCAATCTTAATCTTTGTGAAACACCACCCCCCCCCCCCGGTCTCGTAATCCGGTGACCAGAGTTCAAAACCAAGTCGATGCATTATAGTGGCCTTTGGTGTTGGCATCAATCCTAATTACCAGGTCCTGCAGAGAGGAGTTAAAGTAGTCTGGTTGCTCCAGCATGCATGATTTCTAAGCAGTTTGGTAAAACAAACCGATAACCAACTTCCCCTCTGCCTCTTTTCTCCCAGTCAAATCTTAATTTATCATTTTGCACCTCTCTGTGTCCCCCTTCTTTTTTCTTTCTTCTCTCTCTCTCTCTCTCTCTCTCTCTCTCTCTCTCTCTCTGTTTCTAGATTGATACTATCTTCATTATCGTTTCTCCTTTCGTCATAATATCGTAATCTGTACCCTTCATGAACACAGGAATTGAAACAAGGCATATATCCGTTTTTGAACGGCTTTAAGTCTATGCCAGATCACTGTAGATTTTCTCGCCGAAATCAGAATCGTCTATATAGGCTATACATACATAGTTACATATACATACTGGTATTCAGGGGCGGCGATACAGCGAGGTAAGAGGCGGCTGCCCCCTATGATTTTTTTAGTTTAGTTAGTTTATTCATATTCATATTCCACAAATCATGCAAGTACATGTCACAATATATAACATTCCAATTGGGAAAAATACATATTCTAATACATGTATATATACAGATCATGCAGATCATAATGTATAGCAATAAAACCAGGTGGAGGGGTCTACTGGAAAGCATAGTTGTAAGATGTAGACCCCCTGATGCATATATTATTTAAATACGATATTGACGTAATATGATTAAACCAAGCAAATCATTGAAATTTATGAATAAAACTTTAAAAACAAAAACAAAAAACAATGTAACATTTATGTGTATTTGCACTACATAAAAAAACATGTACATGATTATATTCTGACTATCCATGGAAATAACAAAGCAGATGAGATATTTCAATAAATCAGTAAAAATTAAGCATAAATGTTTTAAAGAGTGATTTAAATTGGTGAAGAGTAGTAGCCTCCAAGTGATCAATAAAAAACGAAGAAAAGGAAAAAAAAAAGAAAAAGAAGAATGAAGAAAGAGTATGGAAAGAGAGAGGGCAGGGTCATGCAACTATACCGGGTGTCCCCGAAAACTGAAAGCGGAACGGTGGATTTTCAGTACTTTACCTTCAAAAAGAAAATAATCTTTTAACATCAGTGGGTAAAGCATCATCTACCGAAGAAAATGATACTAAGTTCACTGAATTTGGTGAAGTAATTTGTACTCTATGCCCGTTTCTTGAAATACAGTCATTTTCAATTTTTTGGCCACTAATGAGAGTAGCTTTATGTCGGGATGGCCTTTCATAATACGATGTTTGAGGGAAGTCAATGATCTATGTCAGCAACAAAACGTGCCATACACATGCCATATAAACGGCCATTCCCGACACAATTCTGCTCTCCACAGTCGCAAAAAACATGCGAAATTCGAAAATTACTGTATTTTAAGAAACGGGCATAGAATCAAAATTACTTCACCAAATTTAATTATCTTGGTATCATTCTCTTTGGTAGAAGATGATTTACCTACTTAAGTAAAAAGATTATCTACTTTCTGAAGGTAAAATACTGAAAATCCACTGTTCCGCTTTTACTGGGACACCCGGTATAATAGCCCTATTCATTTTTAAAATGCATTCCTCAGATTTAACTCTGTGGTATAGTCTCACATGTGGGTCATCTTGCCTCCCCCCCCCCCCCCCCCCATCAAAATAACCTGGCGCCGCCCCTGCTGGTATCTATATAGCGCCTTTACATTATAAACATGCTCAAAGCCATTTGCAATGCGAGATGAAACAGAATAATTATTTTGCTCTCCGAGTGCACATACTGTAAATTCAAAGAGAGGAAATATAAGTAGAATGACTGACTAGATATACATTCGTCAGTATGATGTATATAACTAGACGGTGCAACAGCTATTAATAGTTAAAAACGCTTCCCTTTTTACTTGTTGACAGGCCGAGTTGAACTGCGCGGTGATACGTCTCCAGAATTGCGATGGTTCATGCACGTTATCGAGGTCCCAGCCATACGGCGAAGACATGGGCGACCATAGCGATTCTTCGTCATCGTCATACAGCAGTAATCACGATTACGACTACCATCAAGGGCGTGAACCGAGCAGAGCAGGACCTTACTATCGAAGGGCTCGTGGTGGGGGCGCAATACGAGACGGACGAAAATTTCGTAATCAGAAAGGTCGTTGAAATCGTAGGGGATTTGGACTCAAAAGGCTTGTTCGCATATGGCGCGGAAAATACCATCGATTTAACGCGGTTTATGTGAACGAGGCCATATTAATTACAAACGGAAAATAATATACCGAACATTAATATTTCTGTTATTATACTCGTAGATTATGAAGAGTGATTCTTACCATTCTCATTTCATCCTGCCAAGCTGCCTCTTATACATTTTGTTGGTTTTTTTTAAATTTCATTTGCTCGTTTGTTTTATGACCTTGGAAAATGGTGAAAAGACAGTGTCAGGACCGTAATCTTTAGCAATCAACGCTGCCAGAATGATCACCTTTCCCCCTTTTTTTTTTCCTCTCTTTCTTTCTTTCTATCTTTCTTTATCTCGTGCGTGGTCCTGAGAGACTGCGCAGAACAATAAGAAGGATGTGGCATGCTAATTTCTTGCAAGACTTGCATGCACTGTTCATACTTATTATGTACGCCTAATTAAACAACCATGCACGGATATGACGGGGGAATGGCGGTTTGTTTTTTAAGCGTATTTTTATTGTGTACAAAATGAATGGCAATGACGCAGCGAAGGATCGCGGCTAAAATGTCTCGCACTCTTTCGTGTTATAAAATGCACATCATTACGAAATATGATCGAAATCACGGGCGTCGATCCGTTTAGTTTTGGGGAACATGCACTGTCGCTGACTAGAAAAAGGGTCCTCATCCCTTCCTGTGTGTTCCCCCGCCCTTAATTTTTTTTTTCCATCATCACAATAAATCAACTTGTGGAAGCGTCGTGGTCTGGTGGGTGGAAGCGTCGTGGTCTGGTGGTTCTGACTCTCTTCTTTCAATCAGAGGGTCGTGGGTTCGAATCCCGGCCACGGCGTTAATTTCCTTCAGCAAGAAATTAATCCACATTGTGCTGCACTCAACCCAGGTGAGGTGAATGGGTACCTGGCAGGAATTCATTCCTTGAAATGCTTGCGCGCTGTAAAACGGCTGCCGGGCTAAAGCCAGGGTAATAATATCCAAGTCCTTTGGAAGCGCATAGAGACGTTATATCATAATGTGATATGCGCTATACAAGAACTGTATATTATTATTATTATTATTATTATTATTATTATCAACTGAATACTTATCATTATTTGGAAACTTTCTTCCAATCCAATGATTTTGGAAACAAATAACGTTCTCTCTGTACGAATCGCAGCTTAATATTCTTTCCTAGTAATGTACATAGCTCTTTCCTATATAATATTCGCTTCACAAAGCAGTAATATTATCATCATGGACAATAGTGATATTCCATTATATCAAAATCGAAACGTTACGTTTTTATGCATGTATCAGTGCGACAAAGTAGTCGTGCATTTTCCTCTGAAGTAAGTTTTTTTTTCTTGTTGCATCCGTGTGCTGAGCGAAAAAAAAAAATATGCATGTAGATGCTTAGTTTCATATCTTTGACGGTTCAATAAATCATATCATTTTATGAAACCACTCTTTGTGAGATTTTAAGTGAGACGTTGTCGATGTTCAATAAATCTTCTATTAATAATAGTAAGAATAATAATAATAATAATGATAATAATAATAAGAATGATAATAGTGGGTTCTTGTATAACACTCATGTCTTTCAGAATTTACACTCCTGTCGCTCAACTGTTATTACCCTGATTACCCCGGCTTTAGCAAGGCAGCCATTAAGGTGCTCTAGCATTTCAAGGAAATTGCTCCCACCGCCGGGGTATCCAATACACCTGGGTCGAGAGTGGCAGTTGTATATAGATTAATGTCTTGGCAAAAGACATGGGTGCGGCACGGCGGAACTTGAACCGCCAACCTTGTGATCTACAGTCCGGCGACGTATCCACTAGACCACAACCCCTCTACTTCTTATAAAACCACTCTTTTGTTTGTTAGTATCGTCATCATTTATTATTACCTGCTCATAACATAATCTATTATAAGCTCCTCTGCCTATATCAAGATGGCATAGTAAAATTTTTACAACGCACTATTGAAAACGTATTAATCAAATCATTGTAGATATTCATGATTTGGAACTTACTAAAGTATTAAATGAAATTTCTTTGACTGTGCAGGGTAAAATTAGTTTCTATTTCGTTATTTATTTATTTATTTATTTATTTGTTTATTTTTTATTTATTTTTTTGCATTTTAACACACATGGTGACCTTCGATAATACAGTGATCTACAGAGTATTCTTAAATATTGGTGATGAATATACATGCATGTACAATAATCACGTAACTCCTATTTATTTCCAGATTTCAAATTTCAAACATATACATCCTTCTAATGATCAAATAAACAAACAAAAAATAAATAACATGAAAGAACTGAGCACGTGGCTTCAGTTGGGGGCTCCCCGTAGCAATACACGTTTACACACATAATATACTGTATAATGATCATACTTTTGTCAAAATCATTATTTTTTCCTTATTTCTATCATGTTTACACAATGCCCTCCGATGGAGAAGATTTTTGAATTTCATAAAATGGAAAATTTGCATTTTAGTGACGCTCTTAGAAAATTACTTTCATCAGGATGCGCGGCCGTGTAGCGGCCGAAAGAGAACTGTTGTGTGGGACATAGTTTTGCATTCCTTAGTTCTTGCAGACATAAAATGAGGTTTATGCCTATGCAATACCTAGAAATTACCTCATATACTTCCTTCACAATATGCGAGGGAGAGTAGCGACCGAACGGAAGATTTTTTTTTTCAAACAATGTATTTTAGAGCACTTTAGGGAATCCCACATGCAGTCTGTTGTAACCTTCACTCATTATTTCCCACACTTGTGTTCCAACAGGTTTGTTCCAAATTCCGACTGGACAGTCCTCTAAAAAAATCTCCGGGACCGAGCCCCTCAGTCCCCACCTTTTAGAGCGATATTCATTTTAAATATTTCATTGCACTATTCCATTTAAATATGATATAAATTCTGTAAAAATTTTGGGTATTGATTACAGACGTACTGAAACTAAAAGGTACCATTTTCTCACTTCCCTTTTCAGCTTTGATCTTTAAAGGAATTTGGTAAGTGAATATTTTTGCTTTTCCCACGAAAATTAAAAACAAGCTTTCCAAAGGTATTTATTTCTCCCTTTCGCCTTTTAAAAATATTGATATTTGGAAACTAATACTGGGCGTCATGATGCAAATTAAATTCTTGCTTTTGAAATGTAATTGATATGACACTGCACTCTACCTTTTCAGCTTTGATATCTAAAAAGATATTGAAAGTGAATGTTGTCACTTTTCCAAGAAAACTGAAAAAAGGAAGCATCCAAAGGGATCTGTTTCTAACTTCCGCCCTACAATTAGAAAGATTCGATATTTGGAAACTAATGATGAACATCATGCATGATGTACTTTGAATTCTTGCTTTAGAAAGGTGATTGATATGAATGAATGAATGAATGGATGAATGAATGAATGAATGAATGAATGAATGAATGAATGGATGAATGAATGAATGAATGAATGAATGGATGAATGAATGAATGAATGAATGAATGAATGAATGGATGAATGAATGAATGAATGAATGAATGCATGAATGAATGAATGAATGGATGAATGAATGAATGAATGAATGGATGAATGAATGAATGAATGAATGGATAGATGAATGAATGAATGAATGACCCAGCTAGCACAAAACATCACAATAATATCATAATGATGTTAGCTAAAGGTTATGAAAACATTTTTAAAATGTTGAAATGTATGGTCTTGTGATTATCAAGAAAACATTTTTATATAACATTTTTACAATACCATTCTAAAGATGTTATTAAAATGTTATTGCTATCTTGGAAACATTATTACAATATTTCAAAAACATTGAAAAAATGTTTGAAAAACGTTACCATTAAAACATTTTGGATAAAACATAAAAATGTTAAACATGATGAATATAATGTTGTATTAATGTTATAAAAACGTTATCAAAAAACATTATTTGGAAAACATTTCTGAGACCTTTTGGAAATGTTATAAAAACATTATGTGCTATGAATGAATGGTTGAAAGAATGAATGGATGGATGAATGAATAAATGAATGAATGAATGAATGAATGAATGGATGAATGAATAAATGAATGAATGGATGAATGGATGAATGAATGAATGAATGAATGAATGGATGGATGAATGAATGAATGAATGGATGAATGAATGAACGAATGAATGAATAAAAGGATGGATGGATGAATGAGTGAATGAATGAATGAATGAATGAATGAATGAATTTTATTACCAAAATCACAAAAATACATACAATATGATAATTCACAGTGATACAAACATCTTGGTAAAGGGAGCTAACAAATAGCATATGCTACTCGAGGTTAGCCTCTTAAAGGGGATGACATGAAACAATGTCAGCCATTTGATTGTAATGTACATCTCTAATATTTTTTTAAATAACAATTTACAACATCAATAACCGATAACAGCAATAACCATAACAAGAAGAATAATGATATCGAATATCAAGTGAGCTTAAATTAAATAAAATGAACAATAAGACATGCATGAATATTCCTAAAATTAGATTTCAATTTGGTATTCGTCAATTAAATGTTGCTGTAATGCTCGTTCAACATGTCCAAAACTTAATATTCATTCATTCATTCATTCATTCATTCATTCATTCATTCATAGTTTAACCGAGTAGGCCTATAGTTTGAGTGGGCCTGGTGCAGAATCAGTCAATTATAAGCTCATTAGCGGCTCAGCCACAAGTCGTTTTTATTGAAGATCATCATAATTTAATAGTAATTTTAAAGCCTATATCATGTCTATGCTGCATCCTGTAGACAGACAATTCTGTCTCTAGTTTCGTTGTAGGGTCGGCAGTGGCGTAGACAGGTTCTTACACCTGGGGGGATGATTTGCCGTTCACGAGAAATCGAGGATCAATTTCGTATACAGATACACACACACGCACACCACACACCACACAGGGCCGTACGCAGAAATTTCTTTCGGGGGGGGGGGGCAAGATGCGTAAAATTTTTTAAAGAAACCCGAAAGCGAGGGAGTGAAGCGACCGAGCTTGTCATGGGGGCGCTTCTGCATTTAAAAAAATGAAATTGAAGGATTTGGTGCACACTTTTGTTGAATTTTGTGAAAATTTTCAGCAAAAAAATGTAAGTTTTTCAAAATTTCGAGGGGGGGGGGCAACTGCCCCCTCCCGCTGCGTACGGCTATGCACCCATACACACACATATACACCCGAATGCACAGACATAAATAGAAGATATACGCACCGTGACAAGCGAATATAGAATAAGGACTGACACACATTATTGCATATTTGCATTACGCTATTTATCTTTTTTTACATTTTGTTTTTACACCACTTCAGAAAAACTGTGACGGCGCCGAGATTACCCTAAAGTAATATAAATAACTACATAAATCAGAATAATGATCGATATAGTCATGATAGTAATCGTCATTTCAGTCACATTAACGATGAAGATGATGATGATAACAACTATCATTATTATCATAAGCATAATGATAATATATTACTAATTATTGTTAGTTGTTATAATGATAATGATAATAATTATCATTATTATCTATACGAGGCGTTTTTCCATGGCAATTATTTCCATATTTTCCGTTCTCTAATTTGGCAGCGGTCAATATCATACCATATTTTCTCTCTTCCGGGTTTTCCCATTGACTTTGCGTGTAAATTGAGCAGCGGGCAATATTCACAAAATCCGGTTTGAACCGGTGAGAGAAGCAACGCAAGCCATGCAGTGCGCAAAAACAGAGATACGCAACATGCAATGCGCGAATACATAGATGACATCATAAAAAAAAGGTATAAGCCGTACTTGTCTGATTAGAATTAATGCATACATGTCAAATGAGTAGTCGGAGGGATTTTTTTTTTTTAATTGAATTTTACATTACTTTACTGTGGGGTATAGATAATAATAATAATATTGACTGCATTGAATGATATACAACCTATATCACCCTCTCTGAATCCAATATTGCCCGCGCCTTCGGCTTGGACAATATTGGATTCAGATCAGGCAATATAGGTTGGTATCTCATTCTATGCCAGTCAATATTATATAATTATTGCTGTTCCTATCATTTTTAAACATGTTATTTCAGTTTGTGAGCAAACATCCTTCCCTAAAACCTGGGGGATGATAGTACATGTCATCCCCCCCCCCTCACACCTTGTGAGGTGGGGGGATGCATACCCCTCATTCCCCCCCCCCCCCCCCGTTGTCTACGCCCCTGAGGGTCGGCATTTGCCACCCCATTTAACGTTAAACAGAAGATCTCGCAATAAATATCCATAAGCACCCATAGGTCAGAAACACCGACACTGTCACTGCTTATAGTTTGGAAAATCTGTTATGGATTCTCATTGAGATTCGAAGTTAGATGACTTCATACATGGAAATAAAAAGAGAATCCTTCCAAGTGTGATAAATAATGGGTGATAGAGCGAGTAATTAATGATACGGCATCAAAATAATTTTTTTTTCTGCTGGAAAGAGGTTTCAAAGTCAGTAAGTGATTAAATTCCATGAAAAGCGATAGATACCGCCTAAGTCGGTAGAGTTGGCAAGTACGATACTATTGCCAGTTCTGTCACGTATGGTGCAGTGAATCACTTAGTTTCAGTTTCAAACAGACAAGGAAGAATTTTCTTTTAATATAAGTCAATCGTTGCACATGAAATTTTAGATACTAGGCCTACATACATACTGTATATGGTTTAGGTTATGCCATGACAATTATAACAGTGTCCTCGGATTTAATTCATACTATTATTACAAATATCAAGGCCGTGACAGATTTTGTGTGATTTAGTGTGCAAAACACTGTCTAATTCAAGAAGGATGCTACCATTTAATGAGGGTTATCATGCCTCCCTATTCGATTCCGAGTTTACTAGCAGGAATTCACAACTTATAAAATTCATACTTTTTAATATATTTTTATTAGCATATAGAGGGAGAAAGGAAG
This sequence comes from Echinometra lucunter, assembly GCA_029962745.1. Lineage (NCBI taxonomy): Eukaryota > Metazoa > Echinodermata > Echinoidea > Camarodonta > Echinometridae > Echinometra > Echinometra lucunter. The sequence goes on from CM057159.1 coordinate 1,670,032, forward strand.
GGGTAGAGAATATTGCAAATTATTAGAGATAGAGAGAGAGAGAGAGAGAGAGAGAGAGAGAGAGAAAGATTCAACGTTTTGTAGGTTGGGGTTAAAAGAGCTGAATCATTATTGTGACCAAATCTAATGTTATGTGAATACCACAGTGTATACACAACGGGCATAGTACTTTGTTTATAGAGGCGGCTATTATGATAAGCAATAGCTAAAAGCTAATCGAGGTTACAGTTCCCAATACTGCAGCAAGTAATATCATATTCCAAAAGGCTGACTGGCATATCGTAATGCCACCGGCGTAGCCAGGAATTTCTTAGGGGCGGTAGTGAGCATGCGATGTGAGCAACCCGGGGGGGGGGGGTACTCGACCCCCAAAGTGGTAGGTATGTGCCGCGGGCGAAACAAAAAACGGGGGCTTTGGAACGGGCTTATTGTGAAAAGGAGGGTCTTCGGAACGGGCTTCGGAACTACAAATGTTTGTGAAAACGGGGGTCTTTGGAACGGTTCGCCTGCGTGTGAGTGCGTATGTATCCCCATGGAACGGGCAGACGTGCATGCAGCTAGCCCGGGGGCACGGCCGCCGGGTGCGCTCGCGCAGAGGCGATGCTCGGACAGCGCTCTGCGGGCCGCTTTTCACCAAAAATGCAGCTCATTGTAGCGGATCAACGCGGCCGGAACGGCGTAACGAAAAACATGCGAAGCTTTGGAACGGATTTCTCTCTTCTTTTTTCTCGATAAGAAGAAAATGCTATGCTTTGGAACGGCTTTCTTTGTTCTTTTTCTCATTAAGATAAAAATGCTATGCTTTGGAACGGAAATTTGAGTGTAAAAATGGGGGTCTTCTCCGCGGCACATACCCACCATGCATTATATACTGAGTGCCCCCCCCCCCCCCCGGGGTGTGCAATACCTTCTCTCACATTTTCCTCTTCTCTCTCAAGCTTTTTTCTTTTCTTTTCTTTTCTTTTTTTTTTTGGCGTTTTTTTTTTTTTGTTTTTTTGTAAGGGTGGGTGCGAGGCGATATGACCATAGCCCCAATGGCTACACTGGTGCGTAATGTAGGATGCCAGAGAGGAAGAGGGTCCGGGGGTATGATGCAATCTAACCTTCAGAGCAATTGCTTGGAAAAGGACCATTCCAGAATTCCAAATTCTGATCTATGTTCATCCTAGATTGTAGAGTCAGGTAGGGTCCGATCAATGCAAAGACAAGGGTCCATTTGAGTTCTGGACTACCAATATGATTGATATATGATGCGTGTAGCTGTACAGCCATCCAGAAGGCACGGTGTTGATAGGAGCGAATCATTTCCAGAGCATGGTAGAACCTTTGCCATAGGTATTCAAGATTGATTCCACCAAGCGCGATGCAAGGGAAAGCAATGAACATGATCTTCTGCGACCAGATGGTGACGTCAAGATACATCTTTGCTTGTCTATCAGAACTGTTCTTGAGAGTGTGTCCAGAGATGGCATAATCAAAGTAGATCCGTGTCAAGAGACCCCAAGAGGCTGTCACCATGGTAATTGCCATCCAGGCGCCCATGAGCTTACGTAGGACGAGATAGTCGAGATGTACGCGTCGTATTTCGCGACGCGCTGCGTCAACGTCGTCCGTCAATGACGCTCGTTTGACGTTGTTCACGACGCGATTGAGGTCATGGTGAAGCGATGTGCGTTCAATGTACATGAGATACCAGAAGAAGCCGTAAGCTACCATTCCCCATGCGCAGGAGATGTCGCTGAAGAGAAAGAAACTGAGATGGCATTTATGATGGATGACCAACGATGTCATAGCTCTCAGGATAGCCTGACCCAATGGCCAACTGATGAACGCCAACATGAACAGTGGCTTCAACAGATGACGATTCTTTGGAGTGCGTAGAACCCCAACTCGCCGCAGAACATAGGCCTTGTCGAGAGGACAGCTGTGCATTGAATTCAGACCAGGTTGAAGTGTTGAGAGACGAATGAGAAATACATATATGGGACCGAAGAGGATTTGAAGAACAAATGTGACATAAGAGATCAAGTAGATAAGTTCACTGGATAGTCCCCAGAAGTTGTACAGATATATGCCACCATCAACCACGAGAACCGTGCTCAGGGTTGCGAGATAGATGAGAGAGAATACTTCGATGAGAACATTTCTCCATAGCCCTGTAATCAAACAGACAAATATTAAAACATTGCAATCTTTGATGAGTAGTGATTATAATGATTGGGTTTTATTTCCCAAGCGTGGCTAACCAGCATAAATTACCCCATCTTTGTCAGGAACCCATTTAGTACACCTGGGTCGAGAGGGACATAAAGTTGATTTAACACTTTGTCTATCACACTAAGGAAAAAAAGGTTCAATTTTGCACCCTTCAAATGCAGCACTGGGAGCTCCTTTATGGGTACAACCTTGCACCTTAACATGCCTAAAGAAGCATTTTTGCACTTTTAAGGGTGCAGAGTTTTACCCTTTAGGGAAGGTGCAAATTTGCATCCTTTTATTTGAATGCAAAAACTTCTGCACCCTTAAAGGTGCAAATTTGCACATTTAAGGGTGCAGACGGGTATTTCTGGGTGCAAACAAGTACGAAAAGGTGCATCTTTGCACCTTTTTCATGTAGGGTGCAAGATTGCATCCCAAAAGGTGCTGCCAGTGTTGCATTTAGGGTGCAAAATTGAACCTCTTTTCTTAGTGTGAAGGATGTAGGTGGTCGAACGTAGGTCCTCTCGTATCAGAGGCTGGAGCCAAACAGCAGTCAGCAATTATCAAACTCATGGCCAAAGCCTTTTTATCCGTTTATGACATTTGGAGATGAAAGTTATCTCGATATGACTTTTGACTATTGGTATAAATATTCTATGTATTGAAATGATAAGCCAGACCCTGTATGCCCAAATTTTTATACGGCTATAAATATTTTTCCTCGACCCCGTCCGCCCTTGCCGTTGCGGGGAAACCATGACATAATTCCACGGCACATGTCTTACTCATACCGCGTGCCACACCGACCCGCGGGTCGTGAATTTCATGACTGCAGGATGCAAAGTTCGCGCCACGGGTCACGAATTTCGCTCCGCGGGTCGTGAATTTCACGACTTGGGATTATGGTTGGCCGTTCCCGCCAAAACGCATGCCAAAACCATACGCGTGCAAGTCAGAACGTACGCATGGTTCTTTCGTAACGTACGCGTGGATCTGTCATAACGTACCTATGGTCTTGACAGAACGTACGTGTGGACATTTTCTATTATTCTCCTATGACATTCTAAACGTACGCATGGTTTTGGCATAACGTACGCGTGGTTCTGTCATTACATACGCGTGGTTCCCGGAAAAATAATTAACTCATAGACCAAACCACGCGTACGTAATGACAGAAGCACGCGTACGTTATGCCAAAACAACGCGTATGTAATGACAGAAACACGCGTACGTTATGCCATAACCATGCGTGCGTAATGACAAGACCACGCGTACGTAATTCAGTACATTTCAGTACAACAGTCGTACAACCAATGAGAAAGCTTGTTGTATAATTGAACGTATGAAGCTACCTCTCTAACAGTTAACTTGAATTGGATTGCATGTAGTTAGGTTAGACCGTAATAATTCGAGTCGAACGTTAACAAGCGGAGTGAGGCAGCGTGGTTGCCAGGCTCCATGTGGTTATAATGGGCATGCATATATATATATATATATATGTATGCATGCATATATATATATATGCATGCACATATGCAAGCGCACACTCGATCGGACCTATGGCTATACCCCGCATATATATATATATATATATATATATATATATATATATAACGAGAAATTTGATTGGCCATTCCAACATCTGTGTTAAAAGTTACGAACCGTTGCGTACGTTATGACACAACCATGCGTACGTTATGACAGAACCACGCGTACGTTATGACAGAACCACACGTACGTTATGCCAAAACCATACGTACGTTAAGAATGTCATAGAAGTATAATAGAAAATGTCCATACGTACGTTCTGTCAAGACCATAGGTACGTTATGACAGATCCACGCGTACGTTATGAAAGAACCATGCGTACGTTCTGACTTGCACGCGTATGGTTTTGGCATGCGTTTTGGCGGGAACGGCCAACCATATGGGATGCAAAGTTTGCGCCACGAGTCATGAATTTCATGACCTCGGATGCGATGTTTAGGACTTGGGATGCGAAATTCACGACCTGTTGTCGAGCGTACTTCAGGGCTACCATAGGTAACTTATAACTCCGATCGAGGTGAGTATGATTGTAATTACTTATTTCACGATAAGGCCTAATTACGATTAAATTTCGGGAATTTGAACACACTATAAAAAGGACTGTAAACAGTTTTTGAATACGATACGGTTGAAGAGGGTGTGTCGGCTGATGTATCATTGTGAGGTCTGTATTTTTATAGACGGTGATAGGCCTCTTGACTTCGTTCAGAGTGTTGTGACTCGCGCGTGTAGTGCAAGGTGAAATAAAGCACTTCAGTGCATGTTGTAAGGTAGGAGGGTTCGAACCCGCGTGGAGGTCAGGGGTTTTTTTTCAACTTTTTTTTCTTTTTAACACGTTTAAAAACATTTTAAAACGCGGGCACGTTCATGCAATCATTCGCCGGCCGTAAGATTAATCATGAGTAAGATCGCCAAACTGAACAGGAAAAGTTGTGTTTAAATTTTGCCATAATCATCGCTTGAACGCAGCAGGATTTCAATTACGTTTAAAAGATGAACTTGGAAGAATAGTTTCAAAAAAGGTAAAAAGGAAAATGAAAGAGAAATGGAACGATAAAGCTAAGAAGATAAAGAAACAAGGGAAGCCATATATATATATATATATATATATATATATATATATATATATATATCTTGGATTTTATTCAGTTAAAAAAACAATCAAAGAACAAAGACAAACGGTACAAAGATCGACACTTGCCTTGTGTACAAATCAAAGAAATATACATAAATACACATGTGAAATCAAATTACAGAATAATTAACAATCAATTGCAACTAATAAAATACCCGTAATATATGACAATACAACAAAGGAGAATGAGACCCAGGGGAAAACAAATCAACCTCCATGGGCATGATGGGAGGAGGGAACAGAAACCCCCCCCCCCCAACAAAAAGGGGTATACACTATAAAAGAGCCACCCATGAGAACACCCCAGAACAACCTATCAGCTCGAAGAATTAAAAAAAAAAAAAACCACCATCCCATCCCCAATAACCCCAAAGAGTACCTCCCTCAAAATGTCCCCCCCCCCCCCCCCCACTAAACCAACCTTCCCCAGGGTCTCATTTTTCTTACAGATTATAAATAAATTAAATTACTCCCAAGAGAATGAAAGGTTATGAGGAAAAGAAAATCAACAAGGAAAAGAGAATAAGGAGGAATGAATGAAGAGAGTCAAAGAAAAAGAGAAGAATAGAAGAGGAGCAGGGAGAAGGGAGTAATAATTAAATACATGTATATCAAAAAGAAAACAAATACAATTACAATCATACAGCACTCCAAGAACTAAGCACTTAGAGGAATTATTAGATGTAGGAATGTGACTGCTTGTCTGAACCCCAAAAGGAATGGAATTAAGATTATGAATTATGAATTATGGCAAGGTAGTAGGCATAAATATCATTATTCTGTTCCCTTAGTGGGAAACATGAATGTATTGCAAAAGAAAGGAAAGAAGATAGAAGCAGAAGAAGAAGGAAGAAAGAATGGGGAGAGAAGGGAGAGAAAGAAAAGGGTAACAACAATACAGACTGAACATAATAGGTTATACATAGATACATGTGTTTGCTGATTGCTGCCAACTACCTGCAAAGGTGGAAAAAAATCCAAACACTTAACAGTATGAGGATGATCAGTACATTTACTGTAGCCTGTGAATAGAGTAATAGTACATGTATACGCAAATTATAATACTGCATTGAAGTGCATTCTACATCAAACTCTTCATTAGCCTACCCCTAAAAGGTCATAGGATTATGAGAAAGAAAGAAAAGGAAAAGGAAAAGAGGAGGAAATATGAAGATAAGGGAAAGAGAGAAATAGAAGAAGATAGAGGAAAGGCAGGGTAGTTACATGTAAGTACATATGCAAATATACAGAAATGTTCTCACTATTAAAAGAGAGGAAATCATATTACAAGGATATAATGTAATGTGTGTAATTCCCATAGAAGAGAAGGGTTAGGAGAGAGGATAGGTTTAGAATGAGAAAGAGGGAGTGGAGAGAAAGAAAGAAAGAGAGGAAATAACACAATCTGAGAGTGTACATGTACAATCATAAATCTGCAGGTATTGCAATGGAACAAAGATATAATGCAATGTGTGTAATTCCCATAGGAGCGAAGAAGTAGGAGAGAGGATAGGTTTGGAGAAAATTACTAGAATTTTAGTAAAAAAATAATAGCATAAGATCTCACAAGAATCGAAAGAATTCTCGTAAAAAGTGACGCAATTAGTGGAAATTACCAAAATTCTGTTTTTACTAGAACGCCTAAATTCTACAGGCACTTGCACTACTCTAGTCAAAATTGACCCAATTCTCGTGAAAATACCCGAATTCTAATCAAAATGATCAATTTTTAGATATAATTCTAGTCATTTTCACAAGAACCGTCTCAAATAAGTGTTCGAGCCTATGTTCTGGTCAAATACTCATTGTTAAGTTGAAGGATGTAAAAAAAAAACTCGGAAAAGGTTTACATCGTCGTTCAATTTTATAATGTGAAAACCCCAATCTGATACATATTATAGCTTTTGAGTTATCCACGATTATGGGGGGGGGGGGCACTGAGTATTCCTATATCAATGTCATGTGTTAGTCTTGCAGAAACATATTGGATCCGCTCAATATTTTACTTTATCTTTAATGATTATTCAACCAATAACACAAATTTTTATAGTCGACTAAAAAAAAAAACTTGATTATAATTTTTAGGGGTGCTAGTCAGTAGGGTATTAGGTAACCCCCCCCCCCCGCATTTAGGACCTACTGTCGTCACCTTCTGATGCAATCTACGAAAAATGTGAGAACGAAATAACAGTGTAAGGTTAAAAGAAAAAGGGGAGCGAAAAACTCACGTTTTGTAGCTTTCTTTTTACTAGAAGACTCAAACTTCAAGCCGATGAAGTCTTCATCGCTCATGTCGTCATCATCCGTCAGAATCTTAGTCGTGATGGTTTCATTGATGTCGGGTAAATCCACTCCTCTGATTTTAGCGTCCTGTTTGTGGTCGTCTTCTGGCGATGTCAACTCGGGATGAGGGGAGGGTTTCCACATGCCGACCAAAACCAAGGCGAAGGAGACAGCGAATGGCAAATCATCATCGCCATGGCCAGCGACTTCAGAACTTCGCTTCTCTTGTGTTTGAACAGTGTGATCAACACTAAAGGTTCCATAGTCGATAAGGGCCTCGATTTCGCCATAGTTTGGATCCATGGTCGATTATGGAGTTGATACTCAAAGAGAAGAATAGTAAATAAAGTGTTTCGAGAGAGAGTTACGACTGCCCAGCTATCGAGAGGGAGATGACTTTAAAGCAGAAATGAGGAAGTTGCTACTGCCAAAATAACATCTTAAAAGATACTGAAACTACTAGTACTCTGTAATGGAATACAGAAAGGAAGCCAAGGCATAAAATCAGCAATGATTAAATACGGACAATGGAGAGAAGAGGAGGGACAAAGGTACATCTCTCCCCCCCCCCCCTTCCAATAATTTTAAAAGAGAAAACAGAAAGAGAAAGAGAGAGTAGAGGAGTAGAATGGGACGCATGAAGAAGATGATAGGGGAAAAAATGTGGAACTTAATTACCTTAATTGATATGATTGATGGCAAGTCATTTAGTAATATAGGTCACCATCGAACCCCTTCGTCCACCCCCCCCCCTCTCTCTCTCTCTCTCTCTCTCCCCTCCCTCTCTCTCTCTCCATTATGTTGTTCTCCCTCTCTCTGTCTCTCTTCTCTCCCTATCGCTCTCGTTCTCTATCTATCTCTTTCTTTTTCTCTCCGTCTGTGTCTCTTTCTCTCTTTCAGAATGACGTTGCCCCTCCCCGCAATGGTTGTACCCAGACTATGCCTCTGCAGTTTTGGACTGCAGCCCTAAAATAGATGAGTTTTGTTGATTAATAATCAATAAAACTCTTCTTCCTAATTGTACATATTGTCAATGGCCAAGGAAATCAATATTAAACAAAAATGAAATTTGGCCTTTCTTCATTGATGATTCCTGTTTATTCTGCTGTGAGTTATTTTATGAAACTTCAATTCATTTCAATTCATTTATTTCGCATTTGCATAAAAATGCAAAAACATATACATACATAGGTTATACAGACATAAAATACAGGAAATATAAATGTGTGGGATTTAGAAAGGCCATAGGCCTATCAAGGGCTAATCCCAAACAAAAACATACAGTACAATCAAATCGGAACAAACACAAAGAAGACAAAACAAAGGTCACAACAAAAACGGCATCAAAAAACAAGTGGAGTCCGCCCACTTGACAGAAGGCCCGCGAGGCTGACTTTTCTCGTATCGTACTTGCCTTCATCACAAAATAATGCGCTATCGCTATATGAAATAATTAGCATATTTAGTCCCCGTTTCCGGATGTTCCACACCTTCAATGAAAAACATTCGCTGCCCTTTAATACTTATTAAACTTCCTTCTGGCACAGGAATTGGTCAGAGCGGTGTGATATAGATTACAATTAGCACAATTATTCTCGGCCTCGCGGGCCTTCGGTCTCGCGGGTCTTCGGTGAAGTGGGTTGTCACCAAACAAGTTATGAATCAACGAGAATCCTTTCATATCTACGTTTGAAAGAGTTGAGGGAAGGGCAAGATTTAAAGGGGGTACCCAATGCTGAAACAATGTTAGCTCATTTAAAAGAGCATGATTTTATTAGCAGAAAATCATCTGCCTAAAGTTTTTTTTAAACCCCCAAATGTGGTAAGATTTCAGGATATTACTGACCCCTCAGCTGTGACCCAGTTTCAACTGGGTACCCACTTTTACGTCAAAATGACGTCAAAGTGGGTACCTTGTCGCGCACTTCTAGCAAAATGCGCGAAAAGTATAATACATATTGTACAGTCCAGCGCGCAGCACAACTGCAATGCGCGAAGCTGGGTACCCACTTTTACGTCATACCTCATACTCAAATTTTTTGGTCAACTCTTGACTTTTTGTGAGAAAATTAGCCAAAATGCATTGATTTCGACTGAAAATCATCAATTTTTTAAAGTTATTCTTCTTATAATTCTATTCTCGATCATATATCCAAAAAAAAATTTACCATTGTGTAATCACTTTAAGTGCACTAGGTAAAGTATTCCAAAGGGTAGGTCCAGCATCAAAGGGTAAGCCCATCATATTGGATTTGTTTCTGGAGAACTTGTATTTGAAATTTGGTTAGTGAAAGTCTTTGGACCGTCTGGTATTACATTTAATTAGAGATTTGTTTTTCACAAATAAGTGAATTTCTAACAAATAAATACATAAAAATTGCAGTTGATATTGGTTAATATTATGTACAGACAATCAGTTTAGTTTTTTAAATAGAGGCTGTGTAGGCCTACTTGATCGCGGGGAAGAATTGGTGATAGCTCTGACTGCACGTTTCTGTAAAACAAATATTCGGTTTAGGTGAACAATTGCGCAGATGCCCCAAAGTATGTTACAATAATTAAAATATGGCAAAATTATTGACTGATACAACACATGGACTGTACAACATCAAAAGTATGTTTAATGGAATTGGTTTCTTTAGTCTGTTAATTACCAACAGATTTGGATACTTTACAGGAAATATCATTTATGTGCTCTTTCTAAGTAAGTTTATCATCTATGACAACACCTAAAAATCGTGTAGAATGAACAGGAATTTTGCTATTTTCAATATGTATATCACAGTTATCAACAGAAATATTCTTATTCTTAGGTTGAAATATCATAGAGCATGTTTTGTCAACCTTTAATTTAATTTATTGGCAAGGAACCACTCATGTATTTTTTTTTTCAGTTCGAAATTAAATGTAATAGCTAAATCATTTAAGTTATCACCAGATAAGAACAGGGGAGCGTTTCATGAAGAGTTTTGTCGGTGATTTTCACTGACTAATTTGCTCTCAGCTAATCAGATGCGAGGATTTTCAGTAGCTTTTAACATTTGTCGGTGATTTTCACCGACAAAACTCTTCATGAAACGCTCCCCAGATTTGTATCATCTGCCAAAAGTATGAAATGTAATATATTATTAACAAGTTGTAAATCATTTATGATTTTTTATTTTAAAGTAAAGGGCCATACACAGAACCTTGTGACACTCTTATATCATGTATATTAACACATTTCATCTGAGAAGAAACATTATCAATAGAAACATTATCAATAGAAACATACTGAGCTCTGTCACATAGGTAGCTCTTAAACCAATCTAGGGCTACTCCTCTTACACCGTAATGTTGTAATTTTCTTATCAAAATAGAATGACTAATACAATTAAAAGCCTTGGAAATGTTACAAGCTACTGAAAATCCTCGCATCTGATTGGCTGACAGCAAATTAGTCGGTGAAAATCACCGACAAAACTCTTCATGAAATGCTCCCCAGAATTCATCTTTCCGCTATCTCTATCTCTCTCTATCTCTCTCTCTCTCTCTCTCTCTCTCTCTCTCTCCTACCTTATCAGCTCCGGCCTCCCTTGCATTTCCCTCTCCTCATCAGCTCTTTTCTCTTTCTTTCTCTATCTCTCTTTCTCTCTTTCACTCTCTTTCTTCCACTCCTTATCAGCTCCATCCTCTCTGTTTTGTCTGTTTTCTAACTCTACCATACTTTCCAAAAATTTGAAGAGTAATTCGATTTATACATAATTGTATATGAGAGCATGTCAAGACTATAGATGAACACATTGTCTATCAAAGGTAGATTTTGTCCTTGCTCCTGCCTGTGTCCTTTCCATTGTGTGTGTGTGTGTGTGTGTGTGTGGGCGTGCGGGTGAGTGTGTGTGTGTGACAGAGAGAGAGAGAGAGAGAGATGATAAAGTAGAGTTGTAATGCATTCTCAAAACCAACAGTGATGTTTACTGATACAACAAATTTTCGACGCCTGTCTTCTTCAGGGTTTACACGAATTATGGCGACAATCAAGATACGATTCTATTCCTTACATATCTAAAATCATGATTTGATTTAATTTGATTTCATTTGATTTCATTTCATTCATTTTTTTCCATTTTCAGCTCAGATATAACATACATAATTTTCAACTCAAAATAACATACATGGCTGTATAACATACATAACTGTATATACAAAATAATTACATAAGAATAATTGTCAAAGTGAAATTTTACAAATTAAGTATATATGATTTGATCTTGATTTGATTTGATTTTTCCACCTTTGTTTTTCTTTGACAAATTACAATAAATCATACATGACAAATGATCGTCAATATTTTTTATGAACGATTGCATTAGTATTAAACAAGAATGAGGTAATCACTATGACTGATAAGGAATATAATAGTTTATAATGAAACAAGAAGTGGTGGAATCTCAATTTAAAGCAATGATTGTACTACACGGGTACCAGAAAATACGAGTAGGAATTGTACTTACAAATTTATTTTTTCACAAAATTTCATTTTGTGAAAATGAATCACGTGACGTGCATTATGGCGCGCGATCGCGCACTATAAACCCTTTGTAGGTCTGTTCACCTCTGCCTTCGGCCCTCTGTGAGACAAAACTGCACTCGGAATAATTTAATATTTGTCGTGCACATAGTACAGTATCGTAAAAAATAGCATGCTCTTAAGAGGCTCTAGTTGAAATTATGGATTCAGAGGCAACATTTTTTTTTTTTGGGGGGGGGCGGTAATAAGCATATTACATATTATATGACCTTTCTTTGTCATCATTCCTTGTCTGCTCCTTCTCTTTCTACGTTCTCTCCCTTTTTTCTCTTTCCTCTCTTTATTTATTTTTGGGGGGGCGACCGCGGGTGGAGGTAGCAGGAAAAACACTGTTTTCTGATAGGCGTAGCCCCGAAGACAAAAGCGCTTTGTCTGTCACCGAGGATTCCATTATTTCATGGCACGAAACAGTGCATGATATATTTGTTTTATATCCCTCCAACGAATCTTGAAAAATTAATAATAACAAGGGCAACGCAAAGCGTAGCATCCTCTTGCCTCATAGAAATGTAATAATTAGCAATTTTTGCATGTATCATAAACTGTGTCATTTGACCTTTACCTACCCAACAATATAACTTACGTTAATGAATGGAAACTAAATTTTTGCAAATATATTTATTCAAATATCTTACAGGCCCTAGAGTGAATTTTGATGACACAATCACGATTATTTATGGCAAAGAATTTGTTATTTTTGGCTCGCTCGCTTCGCTCGGTCGAAAACTTTATAAAGATTTTTCATTATCTAGCAAGTAGGATCATTTAGAAAAAAAAAGAAAAGAAAAGAAAAGAACGCTTTGCGGCCCCTAGACATTCAATTACAGTTATGAGGATATTGTCTGAAAAGAAAATGTTGCAAAACTCTCGATAATCATGGGTCTTACACCCCTATTCAAAATGTTCTAACGATGCAAATGTCTTTGCACTCCTTCGCTTTGTCGATCCTTAACGTTTGACCCCCCCCCTTCCCCCCTCTCGCCCGCTTAGTTCCCTCGCCGAGAATATTCGGAATATTCGGCGCCGATCATACCCCCCCCCCCCTCCACGAATACAAATCGACACCCATGATACCATCTAACCCTCCGAGCAATTACTTGGAAAAGGACCATTCCAAAAATCAAGATTCTGATCTATGTTCATCCTAGATTGTAGAGTCAGGTAGGGTCCGATCAATACAAAGACAAGGGTCCATTTAAGTTCTGGACTACCAATATGATTGATATATGATGCGTGTAGCTGTACAGCCATCCAGAAGGCACGGTGTTGATAGGAGCGAATCCTTTCTAGAGCATGGTAGAACCTTTGCCATAGGTATTCAAGATTGATTCCACCAAGCGCGATGCAAGGGAAAGCAATGAACATGATCTTCTCCAACCAGATGGTGACGTCAAGATACATCTTGGCTTGTCTATCAGAACTGTCCTTGAGAGTCTGTCCAGAGATGGCATAGTCCCAGGAGAGTCGCGTCAAGAGACCCCAAGAGGTTGTTACCATGGTAATCGCCATCCAGACGCCCATGAGCTCACGTAGGACGAGATAGTCGAGATGCACGCGTCGTATTTCGCAACGCGCTGCGTCAACATTGTCCGTCAATGACGCGCGTTTGACGTTGTTCACGACGCGATTGAGATCATGGTGAAGTGATGCGCGTTCAATGTAAATGAGATACCAGAAGAAGCCGTAAGCTACCAGTCCCCATGCGCAGGAGATGTCACTAAAGAGAAAGTAACTGAGATGGCATTTATGATGGATGACCAACGATGTCATAGCTCTCAGGATAGCCTGACCCAGTGGCCAACCGATAAACGCCAACATAAACAGCGGCTTCAACAGATGACGATTCTTTGGAGTGCGTAGAACCCCAACTCGCCGCAGGACATAGGCCTTGTCGAGAGGACAGCTGTGCATTGAATTCAGACCAGGTAGAAGCGTTGAAAGACGAATCAGCAATATATATATTGGACTGAAGAGGATTTGAAGAACAAATGTGATGTATGAGATCAAGTAGAGAAGTTCACTGGATAGCCCCCAGAAGTTGTACAGATACGTGCCACCATCAACCAAGAGAATCATGGTTAGGGTTGCGAGATAGATGAGAGAGAATACTTCGATGAGAACATTCCTCCATACCCCTGTAACCAAACATACAAATTTTAAACACTGCAATATGTGATTGAGTAGTGATAATAATGATTGGGGTTAATTTACCAAGCAACACTAGCATAACCTGACCTGCAATTATTATTACCCCATCTTTGCCAGAAACCCATTTAGTACAAGTGGGTGTTGAGGGACTTAAAGTTGATTTAAAGGTATATTATAATGATGAGTCTACGCGATTTAGCGTGGTCCACATTCGGGATGAAGCGGAAAACCTCGGCCGTATACTAAGTGTTCTACACGGTCAATACGGATTATACACGCAGCACAGAGAATCGCCGACAATATTTTTCACTCGCGCAAAGACATACGCTTTCGAATAAGAAGCCAGGAGATCAGCGAACATCTCAGAGTCCCATATATTGTGACTATAATATCCCTTTAACAATTTGTCTAAGGATGCACGCGGTCGAACCCAGGACCTTTTGTATCAAAGGCCGGAGCCACACAACAACCAGCAATTATCAAACTCATCGCCAAAGTAGTTTTTCCATTTAATGCATTAGAATATAGATATATTTCGATATGCATTTTGGCTATTGCTTGTTATAACTATAAGAAGCTTATATAAATGTCATTTATATAACTGTCAGTAGTCATAATAATAGATATTAATAACAGAAAATAATTACCATAGACTGTTTAGTTTTGAAATTAATAGATGAAGATGAATCATCCACAAACAAAAGAGAAAGCGAAACTCAATTTATAGGTGATCATCACGATCAGATGCATGATTTAATTACTCACATTTCTTTCGTGTTTACACTGCGAACTGTTAGTAGTTTTTATGATTCTGAAGCAATGAACATAGTCTGATTGACTTTAGAGATGAGTGGAAAAGTGTGTCGGGGAAGAGGATGCTATAGCTGATGATTTTCATCAACCTTACACGACTAAAAAAAGTCATCTCTCTCATTACTATACAACCATGGCTGCATTTCGAAATTAACTGCGATAGAATTAGGTTTGAATGTCCATTAATGTGTAAAATCTTCTTTGTTGAGGATATCAATTGAATTGCAAGGTATTTAATATTTTTCGATCAGCGATATGACAAAAAATGGCTTTACGTCTGTAAGCAAAATATGCGACCATTTTACATTTTCTATATCAAACGCACTTTTTTCATGCAAGGCACTTTAGAAATGATCTAATAATAGTGGCTACTTGTATAGCGCACAGGTCCGCCTTTCGGCGCTCACGGCGCTTAGGGGAAAATACATTAAACAAACACAAGATAAGAAAAACAGAATTATCCTAGACAAAGTAAATTAGAATATTGGACTAATTACAACGGAAAGAACAAATGAGTTTTCAGTTGTGATTTGAATATTTCTGTTGACGACAGTTGACATAATTGTAGAGGGACTTCATTCAAGAGTTTTGGACCCGTGGCTGAGAAAGCCCGATCACCCCAATCATGTTTTATTCTGGTATATCAAGCAACAGCTAGCGTGTCTGATGACGAGCAAAGACTTCGTGTGGGATTGTATTTGGAAATAGACTTGTGCAGGTATGTGGGGGAAAGAGTGTAAACTAAATGATGTACTAGTAACAAAATGTTAAAGATAATTATCAACTGGCAGCCATATCATGAGTATGGCCAGTGAAGGGATCGGAGAATCGGATCAGATATCAAATCAGATTTTTTTTAGTGAGTCAGATTTGACTAGACGGCCCGATCCCACGAGCACCAGCACTATTCTAGTCGAAATTGACACAATTCTTGTGAAAATGTCCAGAATTCTAGTAAAGTGAGCACGGGACCTATTATTATAGTCAAAACTGACACAAATCTAGTGAAAATGAGCAAAATTCGAGTAATTTTCCTGACTAGAATGCCTGATCCCACGAGCACTTACACTGTTCTAGTCAAAACTGACACAATTAAAATGACTCGAATTTTAGTAAAAATGAACAATTATTTTAGAGAATTCTGGTCATTTTCACAAGAACCTTGTCAAACAATAGTGTTCGAGCCAGTATGATCCTATGTTCTAGTAAAATATTGTACTAGCATTTTGATAAATTCCAGTATTGTGTCCATCTTTACTAGAACAGTACAAGTCTCTCAAATATTACTGGAATTGGATGACGTTTGAAGGTTTGCATGATGGTACGGATAATCGTAGAAGGGTTTGCGGTTCACCATGTGGTAAGTCCTAAAGGACTATAGGTAAAGTGGAAAGAGATGGAGGTGAAAATGAGAGGCGAGAAAGAGGGAGAGATAGAGAGTAGAATATCTTTCCTGAAACTGGGTGAAGTCCTGAAAAGGACTGTAAACCACAGATTGCCTCAAGTCTTCTCACCTGTTCGGCGACTTCAAGCCCCAAGTCTCCTCATCTCTTCGCCTACCTCAAGCATTCAAACCTCCTCTGGTTTACAGTCCTTTTCAGGACTTCACCCAGTTTCAAGAAAGATACTCTACCCTCAATCTCTCCCTCTTTCTCGCCTCTCATTTTCAACTCCATCTCTTTCCACTTTACCTATAGTCCTTTCAGGACTTACCACATGGTGAACCGTAAACCCTTCTACGATGACTGAAATTGGTTTTAGAGTGCATGTAAAGGAGTGATAATGGTTGACAATCTCAAAAGCCACTTCGCGTATTTCATCAATCATCATTCTTTTCAAATTACAAATAGAAACTGTTTCTTGAGCCCGAGTGCCTTTACCGGTTAGCATGCAGCATGTGATTAATTTATGTTGCACTGTGGGAAAATTAGTTTTCACGAATGTATCTATAAAGTCCAGCTAAACCCTTCTAGATACAATGCACTAACATGATTGAGAAACTAGAAGTTAGTTATTGTATCTGTGTTTAACAAAAATAAAAGGTAGAAAGTTTTTATTGTTAATAACTCATAAGTTATAACTGGTATCAGACTGAGATTTTAACATTGTAAAGTTAAAGGATGTCAAATTTATTCAAAATAATTATGCTCTAAATATCTGTTTAATTTCCATATTTTTGAAATCAAGGGTACGCAGATTTTGTGGCTTTGATTTTCAGAAGGTATAAGCTCTCTAAGATATTTAGAGCAGTAATTGCAGAATATTCATGAAGGTAACTGCTAATTAAACAAATGAATATATATTTCGCAACTTTATAATGTAAAAACCCCGATCTGATACATGTTATAGCTTTTGAGTTATCCAGATCATGGGGGGGGGGGGGGCACTGAGTATTCAGTATCAATGATATGTGTTATTCTTGTCGAAGCATATTGGATCCGCTCGATACTTTACTCTATCTTTAATCATTATGCAACCAATGACACAATTTTTTTATAGTCAACTAAAAAAAACTTAATTAGGATTTTTAGGGGTGGTGGTAAGTAGGGTACCAGGTAAAATCCCCCCCCCCCCTCCATTTGGGGCCTACTGTCGTCACCCTCTGATGCAATCTACGAAAAAATATGAGAATGAAATAACAGTGTAAGGTTTAAAAGGCAAAGGAATGCGAAAAACTCACGTTTAGTAGCTTTCTTTTTACTAAAAGACTCAAACTTCAAGTCGATGAAGTCTTCATCGCTCATGTCGTCATCATCCGTCAGAATCTTAGTCGTGATGGTTTCATTGATGTCGGGTAACTCCACTCCTCCGATGTCAGCGTCCTGTTTGTGGTCGTCCTGTGGCGATGTCAACTCGGGATGAGGGGAGGGTTTCCACATGCCGACCACTACCAAGGCGAAAGAGACAGCGAATGGCAAATCATCATTGCCATTGTCAGCGACTTCAGAACTTCGCTTCCCTTGTGTTTGAACAGTGTGATCAACACTAAAGGTTCCATAGTCGATAAGGGACTCGGTTTCGCCATAGTATGGATCCATGGTCGATTACAAAGTTGATACTCAAAGAGAAGAATAGTAATGAAGTGTTTCGAGAGAGATTTACGACTGCCCAGCTATCGAGAGGGAGATGACTTTAAAGCAGAAATGAGGAAGTTCCTACTGCCAAAATAACGTCTTAAAACAATATTGAAACTACGCGTACTCTATAATAGAATATAGAAAGGAAGTCAAGGCATAAAATCAACAGTGGTCAAATTTGGACTGTGGCAAGAAGAAGAGGGACCAGGGCACGTCTCTCTCCCCTTCAGACAATTTTTTTTTTTTTTTAACAGAAAGAGAAAGGGAGAATGGTTGGTGAGGGGAATGGAACGCATGATAGATGGCAATGTTTGTTTTTATAAAGTCTATAGGTGACCATCGGACCCCTTCATCCACCCCCCCCCTTTCTTTCTCTCTCTCTCTCTCCTTTCCTTTCTATCTCCCTTCCCTATCTGTCTCTCTTCCTCTCCTTCCTTTCACCCTTTCTTGCTCTCTCTCTCTCTTACTGTCTCCTCCCCCTCCCTCCTCCTTTTTTCTCTCCCCTTTTCCTTCTCCCACCGTTTCTTTCTCTCTCCCTCCCCATCTGTCTCTCTTATCCTTCACGTTTGATCCTCCACACCCTTTCGGTCGCTTTGCTCTGCGGTAAGGGATCATCGGAATCAGTCATCCCACCGAACCGCGAGCACAAATCGACACCCATGATCGGACCCCTTCGTCCAACCCCTCATTTCTTTCTCTCTCTCTCTCTCTCTCTCTCTTCCTTTCTCTCTCCCTTCCTATCTTTCTCTCTTCCTCTCCTTCCTCTCACTCTTTCTTTCTCTCTCTCTTACTGTCTCCCTCCCTCCTTTTTTCTCTCCCCTTTTCTTTCTCTCTCTCCCTCCCCATCTGTCTCTCTTATCCTCTCCTTCCGTTCACCCTTTCTTTCACTCTCTCTCTTACTGTCTCCCTCCCTCCTCCTTTTTTCTCTCTCTCCCTCTCTCTTGTTCTCTCTATCACTCTCTCTCACACTCTATCTATCTCTCTCTCTCTCTCTCTCTCTCTCTCTCTCATGATTACGTTTTCCCTCCCCTCTATGGTTGCACCCAGGCTACGCCACTGCATTTTAGGCTGCAACCCTAAAAATGACGAGTTTTGTTGATTACATACATAGAGACACTGCAGATACCTTGCTACGTCATACATGTACTTGGATTAATTATTAACTGTGCTACAATCAAGGGACTTCCCTTGAAGATATTGCTTCATCTTCTCGTTCTAAAAGCTAGCAGATGTATCATTTAACCCTGTCTCGACCTTGCAATAAACACATTATGGACCAGAAATACAATCTGGAGATGTTGTGGTTTAAAGGATAAATCGGAGGAGAGGATAAAGGGTTGGAATTCGAGTCTCTTCCATTGTGCACGGAACTATTTTCTTTCGTCAAAGATTTATTGCCTCGTTCGATCGATTTGTATTAGCTACTTTTTTGGATTATTTCATAAATTAGAAAATGCAACGTACTCTACGAAAAAACACCCATTGAAATCAAGTTTGTCTATTCAACTCCGTATCACTTGAATTTTTACATTAAAATAAAATGAGAAAACTGGAATGAATTTGTTCAATGTATTTATGATCCATTTATACACAATCAAAGAAAAACATTCAAGAAATTCATTAGTGCAACTTGCGTGGCAGGATTAGTGTTTAATAAGTCCCTATTTCAGAACTAGCTAGGTGTAGAAATCTCGCCTTTTTGTCATGAATATTAAAAAAAAAATTTTTTTAAAGTCGGAAATGTACATTTGGATTAGAAATTCCTAATACAAAATGCTTTTGTTAGCTGGGTGGGTTAGGGTCATTTTTTCGATTTTCGTGACATGACGGAGAAAAGCACCATTTTTGATGTGAAGTTTCCTTTGGTTAAATAAAATGATTTCAGCCTAGGAGCCCTCCCGAAATATGTACGTAACCATGGTAACGGACCGAAATTCAAGTGAAGCCGGTATTAGACCACTAAGGCAAAACCCATATTTATAGTCTTATCACAAAATCATTTTAACAGTTTACGCGAATCGTGTAGAGGTTCATAATATTGTTCCTGTTTCAACAATAAAAAACTCTTGGGGAAACCAGAATTACCATGACAATTTCGATTTTCATTTCTGCGCAATGGAGGAGGTTTTCGGCCTATCAGCGCTGGCATCCGCCATTACAAACCCAGTGGAGTGTTCTCCCGTGTTGAACAGTTATAGGCCTATCACAAAGCACCGACCCAGCAAACAGAACGTTTCCTCAAAGTTTTTTGAAGTTTCGTACATCTTCGTCTAAAACGGACGTTTTTAAAACGTATATAAAACGTCAAAGTTTGGACTTAGCATTTACCACAAAGCACAGTTTTTTTTGAAAACGTTTTTAAAACGTTAGTGGACGTTACAAAATGAAACGTCCTTTACAAAACGTTTGTAGAACGTTATCGGACGTTACAAAATTAAACGTTCGGTACCTAACGTGTACAGAACGTTTTTCCCTGATCTTTTTTGTTGTTGTTGTTGTTGACGTTTGTTAAACGTGTTAAAAGCGTCCAATTCTGGTTCTAGGACCACTCCCCCGGAGGACATCTCCCCCGGAGGACGGCTCCCCCGGAGGACGGGTCCCCCAGAGGACATCTCCCCCGGAGGACAACTCCCCCGGAGGACAACTCCCCCGAGGACAACTCCCCCGGTGGACAACTCCCCGGGAGGACAACTCCCCCGAGGACAGCTCCCCCTAGGACAACACCCCAGGAGGACAACTCCCCCTAGGACAACTCCCCCGGTGGACAACTCCCCCGGAGGACAACTCCCCCGAGGACAGCTCCCCCCCTAGGACAACTCCCCAGGAGGACAACTCCCCCTAGGACAACTCCCCCGAGGACAACTCCCCCGGAGGACAATCCCCAGGAGGTCAACTTCCCCGGGAACGACTCCCATCTGACAACTCCCCCGGACGACATCCCCCCCCCCCCCCACTTTGAGGACAAGATTAATGACCGGAGGAAAATTGATTTTATGACCACGCCTGGCACTTGAGGAGTGGTAAAAAATTTTCTTTTTCTTTTTTTTTTTTAAATCAAACTTAAGTAATTGATCAAGTATTTTTATTACAACTTTCCCGGAGGAGAGCAGCTCCTCGAGGATGACAAACGGGGATTGGGGAGGGGTAGAAGGTTTTTACTAGTTTAATAAGCTATACAGTAATTTGTCGCTCTAATTGCTAACTTTTTTCAAAATTTCCAGCCTTTTGCTCCCATTTTATTGAGGAGCAAAAGAAAAGAAAAACTCTAGTATTGGCCACGCTTTTCCACCCAAGGGTGTAGGGTTTGGCAGCTTCAGCGGCACACTCCCATCGGAACCAAATTTGATTTCAGAAAAGAAAGGAATAAAATGAAGGAAGGAAAGTGAAGAACCTAAGTAGCAAGCTACAAAAGTAGAGAATGGTGTATCTAGTCGTAGTCTTCAGGAAAAGGGGGAGATGGGCCACAATCAAGCTTAAGAACAGAAGTCACTTCGCTCAATCAGCAGCTGTGATTGGGTCCCGTTCTTTTTTTTTCCCTAAATGTACAATTTTAGGCAAGATATCAGATTAAAAATCTTACTTTTTAGGGGAGGGGTCAACAACCCCCCCCCCCCCCCGAGATCCGGTATCCCGCCCCCTTTTAAACTCACTGACTATAAATGAAAATAAAACCTTAACTGAATTTTATACTGAATGCATGTGTATTCTTAATTTCATTTTTGTTAAAGGACTTGTGCTTCTA
This sequence comes from Echinometra lucunter, assembly GCA_029962745.1. Taxonomy (NCBI): domain Eukaryota; kingdom Metazoa; phylum Echinodermata; class Echinoidea; order Camarodonta; family Echinometridae; genus Echinometra; species Echinometra lucunter. Next base: position 1,691,547 of record CM057159.1, read on the forward strand.
CGTATTCAGCGTCCAGCAAGCATGTGCGACTATCATTCTTTGCGCTGAAACCACATGAAAACATTAATTATAAAGTACCTCATTCAAGAGTAAAAGATAAACAAAAAGGAAAAGTCATCAGTTAGATTCTTATGATTTGACAAATTAGGACACATATTGAGCTTTGATATCTGAATTCGCAGATGAAATTAATCATTTTTTCTTACTTAGAATATCTACATTCAGCTGACCTGAAACCTAGAGGTTTTATGTATTTGTTCTTCTTCTTATTTTGTTTTTATATATAGTCGTTTCGATCCAACACTTCGTCTTCTAATGTAATCATCCAGGCCCAACCCTCCGAACATTATGCCATAATCTTAAAGGTTCTCATTGGGGGGGGGGGGGGAGGGGAAGGATTGCCCCACAGATGTATTTTTGTATACGCGTTTATACTACACCAACTTCCAAAATGTGGCGGGTCATCACCTATCCCCCCCCCCCCCCTCACACACACACACACACACACACAGCCCGCACGATACTGAAGTCCCTGTATCTACACCACTAAAGACTACACTGCATGGGAACTTTGTGAACGCCTCCTGTATTGTTTGTTGCAAATACACTACAAAATCTAACATTTTAAGGACGTTCCACAGTTATGTTTCTGCGCATCCCTATCGCGCAGGTTAAAACGTCACGCGCACAGCTGACTGATCAGCTGTGCGCGTCAGCTGATCATTGCTCGCAGTGGGTGCACAGCGCAGATGCAACACCGAGCCTGCCGAGCTGGCCGGCCTGGAGCGCAGCAGGTAGCTGTCGCTGGTTTTGGTTTACGAAATTGACTAGATTTACATTCGTCATGTTAATATGGTAACAATTACCATTGATTGGAAAGCCTGTCTAAAGCTTTAGTAAAGATTCACAGGGCTCTCACTTCACCTTTTTTCCTTGGTTGCCAGCCAGGCAACCAATACAATTTGTTAGGTTGCCTAATGGCAAATTATGTGGTCACAGTGATTATGTTCAAATAACATTATTGTGTAATGAAATTTAATGTGAATCGGCGAATATTGCTCGCGATTCGCAATTCGTGTGCTTTCTTTAGTGGGAAAACCCCTCTTTTGGAGGCCCTACTCTCAGAAAACTGAATACTGCATACCTGAATGGGATATTTTTACCTATTTCTGCAGGCATTATTCCTGTGTTTAATTGAGAAGTCCAATGAAAAGTGTTTATATAATCTCAGGAAAACCTGGACCGGACGTCTGCACTATAGACTAATTATTGAGGAGATATTCCTTAAACCTGTTAGTAATGAACAAACACTAGTACTTGCCTACTTGGGTAACATTATTAATCTTGTTGCTCTGTCTTGAAAGCCTTTGGCAAGCTTTCCGGTTGTCAACAACAACAACCAATGATTGAAAGGTATGCATAAAATTTGAATATGTTAGTAAACAGGTCTATTAACTACAAAAATAACTTGGAATCAAGTTTGCGTACACTACTTGTTGCTATGTCAGTCAAGCCTATGACAAGCATTCAGGGTGTCAAGAACCGCCTTTGTTTTAAAAGTATGATTTGAATATGCATGTGTGAAATTAGTTCCCATGACTGACAGCTTACCTCAGCACCACGTCATGTCATCATTTATAATGATTAGTAAAAAGACTAATGAAAGACTAATGTAAGACTAACTGATTTCAGTGTAGGACTATTTACGGACCAATTCTTTCTCATGCAATACTAATTATCACCAGGATTACTCAAATAAGACATAATTTGATTGACTAATTAATATTAGTCAGTTTAAGAACAAATGACTAATTATTTCTTAGTCAAATAAGACATAGTGAATGACTAATCTTTTTAGTCATTTGACCAACTTTCGTTTTCAGTGTAGATTCTCAGCCTTTTGCCTGTTTTTGGCGCATTTTGTGGTTTTCAAGCCGATTCGCAGCCATTAGAGTGCCGACAGCTTGAAAACGAGCACATGAACCCCCTTTTTTTAATGTGTTTACCCCTTTGGTAGGCATTCCTCTACAACTTTGCAAATTTTCATGAAAATGACATGGTTTTAGAATAAAGTGCAGCTTAAACTGTCCTTTTTATTTTTCGTGTAGATTCCAAGCCTCTAAGATTATGTTTTTTGTCCTTTTTGACACCACTTTCGCCACATGAGGGCGCTGCTAGTTTAAAGAGAAGTACAGATGGCCCAGTTTAAACAGTCTTTCCACCTTTGTCATACATTTCGCTACAAATCTGGAAAGTTTGATGAAGTTTAATAGGACTTTGACAGGGTAAAAGTGATTTATACTCGTTTGTCGAAATCATGAGGTCTAATAGAGGCCTAAATCTCTTGATTGCGTCATTTTATCTGCCATCAAATTATGGCAACTTCAAAGTCCCGTAGAAAAAAAATAAGCACATGAACCTATATTATTTTTTGCATTTTTGGCCTACATAGGTACCAAAGTAACTCTATACAAAATTTGGAGGAAATGACATGGATTTCATTTTAACTGTGGAACGTCCTTAAAAAGACGCCCGCGTGAGAGGGGGGGGGGGGGGGGCGTCTCAGTAACTATCTTAATAACTTATTTCATAATTTCGTTGATATTTGCTTTTGTTAGTTGTATGTGTTGGGGAAAAGCTATATGAAGAATAATTTCAAATGTTAATTTATTTTGATGAAATCTGAAAAAAAAAGAAAAATATTATTGAGGGGGTGTGTGCCTTAAGTAATTTAAACAGCTGCAATTCAAATATAACTGCGGCTATTGTTTGAAACTGACTGTGATGAGCTGATGATGAGGAGGAGAATTGCGTGACAACGAAGATGATCAGGAGATAGCTGCAGTAAAAATCAAAGAAAATAAACACGCTGACCTAGGATGGAAACGCGGATGGGAAAATGATGACTGCACTGATCATGGTGATAACTAATAAGTAGGGGGAAAAAATCTCAAGTCGGTCATCTTATCATTTTGTGCCAATCAGTAAGAACAGAATTACACTTTGAATTCTCACCCATTCCATTTCTTCAGATTTCTTCTACCCTGTTTTATCCTTTCCATCCTTTTAATAAGCTTTTCACCCATATCTCGGCTTTAGGTAAAACATAGTGCCTAGCTCAAATACTCACACTGCACTAGTTAACAATCAGAAGAAAAACACAATTTTCTTTGGTATACAATACATTCTTTGAAGGACGTGTCATAGTAGAAAACTGTTTGTAGAAAAGTTGAAACTAAAAGATATATTGTATTTAGAAAAATATAGAGGATAAGAAAGGTTAATTTAAGGCCTCCACACAAACACACACGCACACACACACACACACACACACACACAAATATCGTCCAGGTGTAGAATGTCTATTTGTTTTTTGATAAGTATAAAACAGTTCTATATGATGTTACATCTAGCGTTACGTAAATACTTGTATCTCTGACATAATGTTTGAAATGATTTCAGTCGTTTCGTTAACGGTTTTTTTTTTCAAGAAAATAAATACTTAAAAACGAAATTGTGTCTCTTAGGGATTTTTTTTCAAACTTTTGCACCCACTCTGATGTATGTTTGTTTTGTTAATGTATGTTTGTTTTGTGTGATGTTTTCCATTCTCAAACTAATACAACTGATATTGTATAAAACACATTTGTTAATAAGTTTTATTAGTAAGCCAAAGTTTCACCAATTGAAACATAGTTGCAATGGTCATATCATGTTTGATGTTTGTTTATTTTTGTACGCAAACATTATGGAATCAAATGTTATCTGACAAACAAGGACTGGATTAGTGTAATTTTCAATGAGTAAACTAAAATTTTCTCCAAGCTTTATGACTGAAAGATTTCTTTAGGCACTGTTAGGCTCTATATAACAAAGAAAAATAAGGAGAACAAATACATAAAACCTCTAGGTTTCAGGTCAGCTGAATGTAGATATTCTAAGTAAAAAAAAATGATTAATTTCATCAGCGAATTTAGATATCAAAGCTCAGTATGTGTCCAAATTTGTCAAATCATAAGAATCTAACGATGACTTTTCCTTTTTGTTTATCTTCTACTCTTGAATGAGGTACTTTATATTTAATGTTTTCATGTGGTTTCAGCGCAAAGAATGATACTCGCACATGCTCGTTGGACGCTAAATACGTAGAAGCACAAGTCCTTTAACAAAAATGAAATTAACATGCATTCAATATAAAATTCCGTTAAGGTTTTGCTTTCATTTGTAGTCAGTGAGTTTAACAAAGGGGCGGATACCGGATCTTGGGGGGGGGGGGGTCGACCGCTCCCCTAATAAGAAAGATTTTTATATGATATCTTGCCTGAAAATTGTGCATTTAGATTAAAAGAAAAAAAAAGGAACGGGACCCAATCACGACTGCTGATCGAGCGAAGTGACTTCTGTTCTTAAGCTTGATTGTGGCCCATCTCCCCCTTTTCCTGAAGACTACGACTAGATACACCATTCTCTACTTTTGTAGCTTCCTACTTAGGTTTCTCACTTTCCTTTCTTCATTTTATTCCTTTCTTTTCTCTCTTCTCATGATCAGATTTGGTTCCGATGAGAGTGTGCCGCTGAAGCTGTCAAACCCAACACCCTTGGGCGGAAAAGCGTACACATTACTAGAGTTTTTATTTTCTTGAATGTGTACTTTGGCGTAAAAATGGGAGCAAAAGGGTGGGTATTTTTCAAAAAAGTTAGCAATTAGAGCGACAAATTACCTAATACCTTATTAAACGAATAACAACCCTCTACCCCTCCCCAATCCCCGTTTGTCATCCCCGAGGAGCTGTTCTCCTCCGGGAGAGTTGTAATAAAAACAAAAAATACTGGATTAATTACTTAAGTTTGATTTATAAAAATGAAAGATTTATTTTACAGTTCCTCACGAGCAAGGCTTTGTCATAAAAACAAAATTTCATGCGTAATTTTGTCCTTAATCCCCCGGGGAGTTGTACTCGGGGGAGTTGTCCTCCGGGGGAGTTGTCCTCGGGGGAGTTGTCCTCCGAGGAAGTTGTCCTCGGGGGAGTTGTCCTCCGGGGGAGCTGTCCTCCGGGGGAGTTGTCCTCCGGGGGAGTTGTCAGGTGGGAGTCGTCCCCGGGGGAGTTGTCCTCCGGGGGAGTTGTCCTGATACGTCCAATTCCAAATCATTATGAATGAGCAAATAAAAACTCTCTTCTTCAACAAATGTAGAATCGTTACCAAATTTCTTTTTTCCGATGTCCAAATGAACAAATAAACGCATTCTTCTACAAAAAATCAGTCGGTTGATATCATAAATGAAATATATATTTCATTTCCAGCGAACACAAAACGTTTTTATAACGTCCGCTACGTCTTCGTCTGGAAAAAAAAAACGTTCTTAAAACGTTTTAAAGACGTCTTAGGGTTTTCTGCAGGTCCTTAAACCGGAAAGTAATCGATCATGATTCATGAATATTCACAAAAGACCTAGAATTGACCAAAATCATAATTTTTAAAGGACAAATGGCAATCTATTTTGGCCTTTCTGTAATGCAAAATTCTATAATGCAAAAATAATGCAAAACATTGATTTTAATGCCCAAAATGCAATTCGAAAAGGTATTTCTGGGTCTAAATTCAAAATTGTAATTGTCAAATGTTTTCAACGGTCATTGCAATCTGGTCCCTATATATAGAAAGACTTGACAAGAAGTCAGTACATAGGTTTAGGATATAGGATAGGATAGGATAGGATAGAGGCATAGGGTTGTTAGGATTACTGGAGGACTGTAGGTATCATTAAGAGGATTCTACTGAAAGAACTTCTCTTCTGGATATTTTTTTTAATATCATAATTATCAAAGGATTTCTGGACATTCTTATAAGGTTCTTAAAGGTTTCCTAAAGTTTCTGATCAGGTTTTCTGAACGTTCTTAAAAGGTTTTCTAAAGGTTCTGAAAAGGTTTTCTGAACGTTCTCAAAACATTTGTAAAACGCCTAAAGGTTTTCTGCAGGTCCCTAGACTAGAAAGCAATGCATAAAAGGTTTTTATTTTTTTCAACGTTTAGAAAACGTTTTACAAATGTCCAATAAAACGTTTTGTGGACGTCTGCAGAACGTCTATAACGTCCAAAAGGTTTTCAGCAGGTCCTTAAAAATTTTGAAAGGTTTTTTATTGTTTTTTTTATTATAACGTTTAAAAAACTTTTTAACTTTTTTTAACTTTTATGAAACGTTTTAAATACGTCAAAAACCTTCCACAAAAAGACGTTCTGAAAACGTTTTGACAAAACGTCCAAATAACGAAAAACGTCCAATTGTTAGCTGGGGAGCCATGCGTTCCACCACAGAGGTATAGTTGGATAAGACCCGGTCGAATACCAGAGCAGCTGTGTCACATACTGAAATAGTAATAGACCCCACTGTAGCATAAGATTGAGACACATGAAAATATCATGACCTAAAACTGGCAAATTCTTGAAACATGGCACAGCTTATAGTATAACGATGCCTGGCCGACACATCTAACCCCGGTCTGAAATATGATTTCGACATCGGGAATAAGGACTACAATAAGGGCCCTGCATGTCACACTCCTGAAATTTGGGGGGAAAAGTGAATAGATAAATATATAAATGAAAAAGTAAATATAAAGAAGAATCTATTATTCTATCTCTTTATTAATATCGAACATCTGTTTATTAATATAAATAAATAAAATCATAAGTGATCGCTTTGATACAAATCACTATAATGTGAAGCTGTTTTCATTTTCCTTTTTACAAATCAAGTTTGGTTGTTGGACAATTTTTCTTTTATCTGTTAATGATGTCTAAATTATGGATATGTGGGATCAGAGACAGAAAGCAAACTGATCATTCATTCTATTCTTTAAGCTTACCACTGTTTTGAAAGGGGTCTTATACCTCTTGCACGAACACCAGTTTCCCAAACGCCCCACTATAGAAAAAATGTTGGTTTGGCATCGAGATAGGCAAGTTAAAATACAAAAAAAAAGTATTCTTGGCACATCGCTACCCTTATTTAGGTGATGCTTGTCGATTATTGGGACTTAGAACTCGTGATATGGTTTTCAAAGATGTAATGTTACGCATGAACGAAAACAAACATCACATTTCAGCGCCACTCCCATCAAAATCTTTTTTTTTTCTTTTTTTTTTGCAGAAAGAGGAAAGGATCGTGAATCATGCATCCTCTTTAATATTAGCTTCTTACTATATTTTGTTGATGATTCGATTACGTTGTTTTTATCATGTAATACAAATCACGTACACCATGTTACATTGAAGAGTGTATCCTCTTCAGTGTTGCTACCCTGTTAATGTATCTCTTAATTGAGAAGTGTTCTTTATTGCCTTAGAGCTTATCACTACTTAATTTTGATTTTGCTCTAAATTACAAAATCATCTGTTTTCATGAATATCGATCTCATGTTATTCCAGATACAACTGAAATGTGAGTTTGTAATCCTTCGATCAGACAAACCAATGGTCACTTATGCCAAAAAAGTGTTCTCTTTCATATATCATAAAAACAGTATCACGTCTAAGTAAATTAAATATATGTAGGAAATATTTATGGAGCATCTTGCAAATCATGTATAAACTCCTAATCCTAGGCGTCTATGCTTATCAAGCCTAGTCTTTTCTTCTGTGGAGGCCCGAAAGTGATAATAATGTAATTCATCAAGAAAAAATAATCACAATCAATCATCAGATCTAAGTTTAAGAACCAACTGAATAATCTAATTCATGCGTATAAAACACCCAACAATAGGTAGAATGTTTTACTCTCAATAGTTTTCTTCATATTTGCCCTTGCTAAAAATCAGTGATTGCATTCAAGTAAACTTTTTAGATCTAAGTGAGGGCGCCCTTTATCAGACTATTTTTTAAAATCGTTATCATTTAATCCAACTTTTTAATTTTGATATGGAATTGTGTTGCAATGCCTATGAATTAATTTTACAATTTTCTGTCAATAATTTGTCATAATTTAACCTGAAATTTATGTTTTCATCATGTTCGATGGCGGCCATTTTGGATTTGTGCAATTTACAGGGGTAAATTTAAAAATTGGCGAAGGCTCCTAAGCTAATACTGATTAGTAGGCAATAAGGAGTATTCATGCCAAATTTGGTGCTTTTGTCCGCTCTGTCACGAAAATTTCCCTAACCACCTCACTATGTATGTCGAAAGTTTTCTTTAAACAAGGATGTTTACCCCAACTATTTGCAAAGTGTTATATAAGTATTATCTATATAAGTGTTATATATATGTTATATAAGTCAGTCACAGAAATTCAAAGTTAGCAATGACTAAACTGTAGTATTTGATAAGTCTTTTCATTTCCTCCTTAATGTGTTGTTTACGTTTACATTCTTTAGGGGTCAACGTTCAACAAGGCTAAATGTTTTTTTTGATGACCCCTCATTCGACATAAATTTGTTTCCTGAACTTAATTCTTTCTTAAATATATTGAATTCTTATTGCCTGCTATAATGTAGGCAGGACACATTTTGGTTATCTGATCTGCCTGGCCTGGCTGCAAAAAATGCGCATCAATTACATTCCTAAAAAGTTGGCGCAAAAATTGTTGTCATGAGATTGTTTGCGCAAGTTCTCACAAAATTCTCTCTTGAGGGTGCAGATGGGCATTTCCGGGTGCAACCAAGTAGGCCTACAAAAGGGTGCATCTTTGCACCTTTTTCATGTAGGGTGCACGATTGCACCCCAAAGGGTGCAAAATTGCTCCTTTTTTAGGATGCATGACATTGATAAGTCAATCCTAATGATTGTAAACGTTTACTAGACACCAGAAAGTTCTTATTTTTGTTAAATATTATCAAACTCTAGAATCTTTCACCGTCATGCCAGTTCACTGTCAATAACAGAAAATTGTGACATATTGGCATGAAATATGATTTCACAGAGTTTTGAGTTTTGCCCAAATTAGTCGGTTTGACAATTTACAAACCTAGAAAAGTTCTATCCGTTGAAGTTTTTTCATTGATTTAGGTTCCTATGTGGTTATGAACATTTTTAGCTTGGTTGCCCAAACAGCAACCTTGAGCAATTTGCATAATTTGCATAAATCTGTATTGATAAAGGATATGCCACCCAAGAAAACATACACAGAATATGTAAACTGAACTACGTACTAATTGTGTATGCAAAGGCGTCGATCCATTTTTCGGATGGGGGGGGGGGGGCAAGACCCCGGGCAAGACGACCAAGCGGAGAGATGAACCCACGGCTACTATTTGTACATACACACACCGTCACACACATACATACACACACACACACACGCACACACGCACACACACGCAGACACACACACACACACACACATATATATATATATATATATATATATATAACATAGACCTGTATCAACGTGAAACATTTTCAAATTGGGGAAATTATGTGAACCATCCTGCCTTTTTTTTTTTTCAATTTTGCGAGCGAGTGGAGCGAGCGAGCAAAAAATAACAAATTTCTTGTTATGAGAGAAGGGTTTAGTTATCATATAGGCATTTACCAAATATGTATGCACATGTTTACCTCGCTGCCAAATATGAACTCTATTTTGTCACATCGTTGGTCCATTGTTGCTGCCCCCAAAACCACTCTGTTCTTTTTTAATATTACGAGCGAGCGAAGCGAGCTAGGAAGCACACACTATTTTTCATGGTAGGCTCACAGCGTAATTTGCCGAAGGGTTTACTACATATATCCAGGCCGTTATCTCCTGAAAGTTTATCTATTTTTAGGTCAACTGGCCGCTCGATTTCTAGAATTGATATCTTGTTTGGTTATATTACTTTCTATGAGTAGAAGAATAGTATAACATTAAATAAGAATAGTAATTATCATCGGCATTGGTTAAGATACTTAAATGCGAGCGAGCGAGTGAAGCGAGTGAGCGCCTCCTGGTGTCCCATTTTCTTTCTCTTTTCTTGTTTTACGCTTTCATTTCACTTCCTTTCTTTTCTCTTTCTTTTTTCTTTTTCCCTTTTTCTTTTTTTTTTTTTTTTTTGGTTGGGAAATTATTGGGGGGGGGCAAAATGATATCTTTGCCCCCCAGAAATCTTCTTTCGGGGGCAACTGCCCCCCTGCCCCCCCCCCCCCCCCCAGGATCGACGCCTCTGTGTGTATGTGCGGTGATACGGAACTTTAATAGCGTTGTCAATCTTGTGAATTCAACCTTTGATGAAACGAAACGGGGTACACTGATGTGTGATACTTCCATAAAATAGGGGTTTTGTAGGGATGTAGAACAGAGCTTAAACAAAATTTTTGCAATTACAGGTTTAGTACTGAAAATCAAGGAAATGTCAACTTAGTTATATAATGATTGAAAACTTAGTCTTACATTCATTAAGAATGAAACTAACAACGGGATATTCTTCGTTTACGCCCATCTTTAATAACGAATGTTTACTGCAGCCACATTCTAGTCGGACTAAGTAGTGTTCACACACAGACTCACATATCAGTGGTTGAAATATCTGGGCTCTAGCATTTTAACAAAATACAAAGTCTTATGATTGAATAGACACATATGTACATCATTATGCACCCTATATGACTGCAACAATCGTATCATATTTAAGAAAAAGATATTTTTGAAATGTACAAGTGAACTGGAAACATACTTGTGGTGTTAGGGTGTTCAAATAACGTTGATTTAATCCGTACGGCTAACATTGCACGAAGAGGTGTCCCAAAAGGAACTAAAACAACACAAGAGGCTGCCAACCTGCTAGCACACATTAATACCGGTTCATTAGGAGCAGGCCTCATTGGAGTAAATCCCGGGGGGATGAGGGATGACGTGTACAAATATCCCCCCTCCCCACTTTTTAAGGAAGAAAATATATTTTAATTAATCAGTTAGTAAAAGCTTTGAATATCTATCATAAACAACCATCATATTTCAGAATTTCTATTGGAAAATGTGATTGAAAACCAGAAAAGTGGTAATTTTTGGTTCGCTCACTTCACTCGTTCGTCATACTTTAGAATTTCTATTCGAAAATGCGATTAAAAACCAGAAAAGTGGTTATTTTTGGCTCGCTCGCTTTGCTCACTCTCAAAATAAATAATGGATCTGCATCCATATCTCATTGTGTGTATTAAGGTCGTTTCGTTTTATCACAGGTTGCATGAACAGAGATGGGCTGCGCTATTAGAGTTCCGTATCAGCGCACATGCACAATAGGCACGTAGTTCAGTTTGAACATTCTGTGTAAGTTTTCTTTGCGCTGTAAAACCTGTATGCATACAGATTTATGCAGATTATGCAAATTGCTTAAAGTTGCTGTTTGGCCAACCAAGCTGAAAATGTTCATAGACCACTTAGAATCATAAATCAGCCGATAAACTTCAACGAAAAGAACTTTTCTAGGTTACACTGTTAGCTAAATAGGACTGTCCAACCGACTAAATTGTATTATTCGAAAATTGTCCAACTGTATAATTCAGAATGCTGAACTGAAACAATGAAGTCATCTTATAGTTATATACTTCTTGTACAGTTTATTGTGAGATCATCTGGTTAAATTCTTGCATGCATTCATTCATTCATTCATTCATTCATTCATTCATTCATGCATTCTTTCATTCATTCATACATTCATTCATGCATTCATTAATTCATTCTCTCATTCATTCATCCAGTCATCCAGTTTCATTCCTTCATGCATTCATTCATTCTTTCATTCATTCATCCATTCATGCATTCATTCTTTCATTCGTCCATTCATTCATTCTTCATTCATTCATTCATTCATTCATTCATCCATTCATTCGTTAATTCATTCATTCCGCTTCATTCACTCATGCATTCATCTATTCGTTCGTTTATTCATTCATTCATCTTACAGGTAAGGACCTCTTTGACTTGTACTACCTTTTTCTCTTCGAACAAAACTTATGATACATTTATCCACTGAAGCTAATCTTTTAATGTTGCATTCATGTGCTGAACAAAATAAGGTGCTTGATTGATTGATTAATTGATTGATTGATTGATTGATATCTCTATTTATGCACGGTTAAAAAGCTCAAACAGTTACAAGACTGGTTCCCAATGGGGCCGTGTGAAACAATGTAAATACATCAATAAACATTGTAGATCTGGAAAAAAATGACAATGACACATTAAAGGCATTGGCTAACATTGTTATGATTTTTAAAAAATCTCATTTTGTTACTTAAAAATGGGATAAACATTAGGGTTATAGTGTAAAAATACCAGTGTGAAAGTTTCAGAGCATAATATCCACGGGAAGTATTTTTAAACATTAGAAATGGAACCAATGTCTGAAAAATATACGAGGGTCGGTTGCATAGACCCAACGTAAAAGGAGTGCGCATGCGCACATGACTCAACGGACCGCACTGTGTGTATTGACGTATCACGCGGCGGAAGGCAAGTAACGGTATTTTTGAATTCGTCCAAACGGTCCTCTTAGTTCAGTGTCTCTCGAGACGAAAGCTAATAAAATCGCGGTTTGCGTCTAATTTACAGCTTTTCCTTCCAAATTATGGTTGGTTTCAGGGTTTTTGAGTATAAATACAAGTACTCATACACATGTTTCATCTTAGTGTGAGAATTTTTTAAATCAGCTGCTCACAAAGTTAGCCAATGCCTTTAATTAACATATTTAAAACAAAAAATAATAAAAAGAAACAGTATCATTATAAATATTTATACAAATATAAAATAGCAATAGAATTATACTATCGGGAAAGAATATACATGTATATGAGAATTCTAAAAAATAAATTGTGGTTTTTTTTGTGGCTGAACAAGATACACTACAAATACTCAAAGTTTGAATAAAAAATAACAATAATTACAAGTTCAAGTATGTATATACAATATAAACATGTAAAGAATCAAAATTTAAGAAAAATAATAGCAATATCTGAACCGTTTTGAAAATGACTGTAAAATTAAAAAGCACAAAGAAGACAAACTCAATCATTGAAAATTGTCAGATACAAAAAATGAAACTAATTTACATTATATCAAAGTACCCAAGCACAGTCACAGAGTATATTAATGTAAAATTCAAACACAAAATATTTACATACCAAAAATAAGTAGAAAACAATCGAAGATTCACAGACAAGCATAATAATGATTACAAATTTATCCTTTTAAAACCTGTTCTGAAACTGTGCTTGGTCTGTGCAGGGGAAAGAATTATTGTCAATGGTTCAATAAACTGTTTATTATTGCATGAAACCACTCTTTTGTTTGTTAGTATTATACTTTCCTGTTTTTAGGATAGGCCTATCAAAAGCTCTTCTGCCTGCACATGTGACATAGTGAAATATTTAGAGTTCTACAGCATGTGACATAATGAAATATTTAGAGTTCTACAGCATAGGCATAATGGAAATATCATCGTAGATGTAGCTTCTTGCGCTTTAAGCTATAGCTAAGGGTTAACTTAGGCACTTTAGTCAATATCCGAACGCACTCCAATGATAAATGTCCAATCACCCTGTCGTATAAATTATGTTCCGTTTAATAAACGTCGTATAACTGACTCGTTAACTGTAGGTGATCTAGAAATAACAATGTTCATAATAAAACGTCATAAACGAATTGAAGATGAAGAGCGGTAGTATAGAATAAACAATGAAGAACGAAGATTTAGTGACGTACAAATTACGTAGCATAGAACGATAATAACTATCTTGACAAACGAACATAGATTCAGTGAGTGATTGAAGAAGTGAGTGATTGTACTATTGGGTGAGGGAGTAGTTCACTGTAATGACATAGAGATATAATACAAATTAATATACAGTCGACATTTCATGGTGTCAACGTTACGTTTTTTAAACAGGTGCACATGTTGGTATCAATAATGCCTATTAGCATTTTCATTTATTTGATGTACGATAAAAGAGCAATGTAGATAAAATGCCTTGCTCAAGGACATAAGTGCCGTGCCGGGGATCAAACCCCCGACTTTTGCGTCTCCAGTCAAGCGCCTTAGACCACTCGACCACGGCACCTCCTGATCAGATCAATGCGATATTAATATTCTTATTCTTCCCAGTACTTCTATTTACTACTAGTATTTACTACTAGTATAAACGTACGGCTACACACAATGTATATATAATAACACAAAACTCAACGTAGTTAATTTCAACTTATGCTATCGGTATTAACTTTAATCCTGATACATCTAAACTAAAGTATAGTATGAACACACCTCTATTCCAAGCATCCTGTGCCCATAGCAACGGCATCACTTCTGAGATGGCACTGACCCACTGATCTCTACACTACACTAGTGTAGAGATCAGTGCACTGACCACAGCCTTCTGACTCATCCCACTGGTCCGAAGTTTAAACAAAGGCATCAGTATGTCCATTCTGTTTACTCATTGCCTCTCCACACGATTGAGTACTTTCTTAAAAACCTACTTCTGTATAGTTTAGCAACACATAACTGAAGTTATTAACGATATACAAATGTTAAGCATATTCATGAATATCTAGGCCTACTTCATGATTCTCAAGAATCAAACTATAACTTCAACTATAAAGCAAATTCACTATAACTGTAACTCTTCTAAGTAAGTATAATTGTACATTATGGCAACTTCTGTGCACACACGCAGTACTCTGACCACTTTGTCCAACGATATACTACTTTAGTAATATTGATGGAAAATTTTGGCTTATTTACAACTTTAGAATTATTTTTTTCTTTTATGTTATGAATTTAATACGCAGAGATTAACAGTATTTGTATTAATTAGTTTTGTAACTTACCGATTCTTTGACCTCCTGGTTTCACAATTTAAGTGACTTTTGATCCAAATAATATACATGGCTTGTTGCAGTAAAACTTTCTTCCTGTCTGATGCTATAATAATTGTTAGGGCTTGGAACCCACCTAAGGTGCTGAGGCTAATTTGCATATTTGCCCCAAGCATCTACCAATGGTCATTGTCACTATGCACCTCTGGGCCCGTTTCATAAAACTGTTATAAGTATCAACCCCATTTCTATGACAAATTTGCTCCCAGCCATTAAGATGCAAATTGCATCTTATTGGCTGAGAGCAAATTTGATTTCAGTAGCTTATAACAATTATTTCAACTTGTTACTGATAATATGTTCTATGAAACGGGGCCCAGGTCTGGCCAGGTTGTGGCTGACCAGTTATATGCACATTCCTGGTTTGGGACTTAATCATAATGATTAAGATTTCTTTGACTTGTCGATGGGTGTAGATCAATCATTTTTTAAAAATCTTTTTCTGTTTTTAACTTACACTGCGAGTGTTAAGTTAACACAGCAGAAAACCACGGTATTCTTAAAATAATAAAATTAATAATCACGTAACTCTTATTTACAGTCAGATTTCTGATTTCATTTAGATACATGTATATATTTTTCACATGATAAAAAAACCCAAAAAAATTGCATGACAAAAAACGTGTTTGAAGGAGGGACGAGTTTTCCTAGGAGTACATGGCTTGCACTGGGGTCGCCTTAAAGTAGAATGAAACCATGGGGGAAATCCATTTTAATGAAAAGAGAGAATAGAGAGAAGCAATTTACGATAAGTTCCTTCAAAATCGGTTAAGAAATGAGTTATGAAAGTTTGAAAAGTGTCAATTTACTCTTCTTTTTTTTTTTGCATCCGCAAATTGGCAATGTTGCTTAAAATAGCAGGTCTAGAAGGAAACCAAAGAAATTCCATTTCTGTGAGGACAACTCTTAATATGATTTGTACACAAAATATCATGTTCTTTCCATTATCTCTCAAGGTGCAGCTTGTCTCCTATTTAGCTCAAGATATACATGTATCATGGGATAATTTATTTGGCACAACATAATCATGGTAATGTTGAATTTGCAAAGAGACAAGCAGCAGCTTTACGCGCAGTGGCTTACGCTGGGATAACGGACTCATTCCTTACAGTGATTACACAATGGTACAATTTTTTTTTTTAATATTTATGATCGAGAATACAATTCTAAGAAGAATAACATTAAAAAACTTGATGATTTTCAATCGAAATCAATGCATTTTGGCAAATTTTCTCATAAAAAGTCATGAGTTGACTAAAAAAATTTGAGTATGAGGCATGACGTAGAAGTGGGTACCCAGCTTCGCGCATTGCAGTTGTGCTGCGCCGTAGACTGTACAATATGTATTATACCTTGCGCGCATTTTGCTGGAATTGCGCGACATCGACAAGGTACCTTAGCAAGGTATCTTTGCATCCCGGTCCCACTCACCCGAAATGGTGTTGCAGTGGTTTCACCTCTCTGCCGGGTTTGCGTAGGTCGACGCAGTGACCTGTATTCTTCCTTTTGGTGCCCCGGCCGCGATTTTTTTTTTTCCTGAACCTTTGGGGCTACATTATATGAATATCCATGAGTTGCGGCTTGGGAATAAGACTGTGCATGCGCGTGGACTTGGTCACAGCTCCTCACAATGCAAATTGTAAATGTGTACATGAGGGTTAAAGAACTTTGGGTTTGTTTGTTGGTTGTTTTTTTTTTACTTTTAGCTTTTCATGGGTCCAACAATAAAACCTAATCAACTGTATTGTACCTTGGCCTTAGCACGTCAGGCTTACTTAGCTCATTGTATAGAACCATAGTCGAATGAAAAGACAGCATGCGTGCCCATGCACTCTCTCTCTCAGATCTCATGCACGCTCATCATCAGTCATCGTCTGAGTCTCAGTCAAGCCACACAGTCACACAAGTCCATGCGTACTCTTATTCCGAAGACGCAAGTCGTGAATATTCATGTTGAAGCCCCAAAGGTTCGGGGGGGGGGGGATCGCACCCCGGCCCTGTGCAGCAGGCCAGCAGCCCGTCTATCCTTCTCCTTACATGTGGGGTCCTAGATCCAGTCAGCGATGCAGAAGCAATGAAGCAACCTGATCCTGAGCCCGGTTCTTGACCCGAACTCATCGTTATGTCATCGTCCATCTGTTCCTGCTTTTTATCGTCTCGATTTATGTTACGGTAAAATGTTACCTGAGCCTCTAGCCGCTGTCTGTGTGTTTTGTGTTCTCGTACTACTGTCTACAGTTCCAGGTGTTTCAACATCCTCGCTATGCCACAGCCTTCGCCGCTTTGTTCAGCCATCCAAGTTCTCCAATCTCCATCGGCACAGTCACCTACCACGTCTTGGTCATCACTTGGTCTTCAGATCTACATGGCCTGTTCTACTCCTCAACCTTCTCACTTCTTCTGGCATTAACCAATGTCCATAATTTACAGACTACTTATCTTCATGAACTGATTTCTCAGCTATTTTTGGACTGTAGTGTGTATTTTTAATTTGAATCATTTCTTGTTCATTTTGATAGTGTTTAAATGTTAACTTATTGCCTTGAGCCTTCAAGTTGATTTTTCAAGTTGCTTTAATTTGATCAGCTTTAGCTTGATGTGGATTTTTTTGTTTGTTTTGATATATATGTATATATATAATTTTAATTTTTCAACTCCTTTTCATACTTAGGCAAAGAGGCAAGGAAAAGGAGAACATGTTGGGAATAGGTAAATAATAATAATTGTAGTTGGGTTATGATAACTGAAAAGGAGTTTGCCCAGTGTAATGTAGATTTATATGGAATGGTCTAGATGAGTAGTTATGATGAGTGTTAAGGAGTTTACTTGTATGGAATGGAGTAAATGAGCAGTAGGATTATGATAATTGTTTGGGAGTTAAAGATACACATGTATCAGTGTAATGCAGTTTTATGTGGAATTGAGTTGATAGGATAAAGGCATGTACTGGTATGGAGTTAATATCACAATTGCATTGTGATGATGGTTTTTTGATGTGGGTTGGCTCTATAATCTAATAGACACCCTTCCCCAGCTCGGTCGCTTAGCTCCCTCGCCGAGGATATTGGGCACCAATTCCCATCCCCCTTCCCGATAAGCACAAATAGAAATCGACACCAGTGGTACCATCTAACCCTCCGAGCAATTATTTGGAAAAGGACCATTCCAGAATTCCAGATTCTGATTTATGTTCATCCTAGATTGAAGAGTCAGGTAGGGTCCGATGAATGCAAAGACAAGGGTCCATTTAAGTTCTGGACTACCAATATGATTGATATATGATGCGTGTAGCTGTACAGCCATCCAGAAGGCACGGTGTTGATAGGAGCGAATCCTTTCTAGAGCATGGTAAAACCTTTGCCATAGGTATTCAAGATTGATTCCACCAAGCGCGATCCAAGGGAAAACAATGAACATGATCTTCTCCGACCAGATGGTGACGTCAAGATACATCTTGGCTTGTCTATCGAAACTGTCCTTGAGAGTCTGTCCAGAGATGGCATAGTCCCAGGAGAGTCGCGTCAAGAGACCCCAAGAGGTTGTTACCATGGTAATTGCCATCCAGACGCCCATGAGCTCACGTAGGACGAGATAGTCGAGATGCACGCGTCGTATTTCGCAACGCGCTGCGTCAACATTGTCCGTCAATGACGCGCGTTTGACGTTGTTCACGACGCGATTGAGATCATGGTGAAGTGATGCGCGTTCAATGTACATGAGATACCAGAAGAAGCCGTAAACTACCAGTCCCCATGCGCTGGAGATGTCGCTGAAGAGAAAGTAACTGAGATGGCATTTATGATGGATGACCGACGATGTCATAACTCTCAGGATAGCCTGACCCAATGGCCAACTGATGAATGCCAACATGAACAGTGGCTTCAACAGATGACGGTTCTTTGGAGTGCGTAGAACCCGAACTCGCCGCAGGACATAGGCCTTGTCGAGAGGACAGCTGTGCATTGAATTCAGACCAGGTAGAAGAGTCGAAAGACGAATCAGCAATGTATATATGGGACCGAAGAGGACCGGAAGAACAAATGTGATATAGGAGATCAAGAAGATAAGTTCACTGGATAGCCCCCAGAAGTTGTACAGATACGTGCCACCATCAACCAAGAGAACCGTGCTCAGGGTTGCGAGATAGATGAGAGAGAATACTTCGATGAGAACATTCCTCCATACCCCTGTAACCAAACATACAAATTTTAAACACTGCAATATGTGATCGAGTAGTGATAATAATGATTGAGGTTAATTTACCAAGCAACACCAGCATAACTTGACCTGCAATTATTATTACCCCATCTTTGCCAGGAACTCATTTAGTACATGTGGGTATAGAGGGACTTAAAGTTGATTTAAAGGTATATTATAATTCTGAGTCTACGGGATTTAGCGTGGTCCACATTCGGGATGAAGCGGAAATCCTCGACCGTATACTGCGCTGGCGAAGTGTTCTACACGGTCAATACGGAACACACACGCAGCACCGAGAATTGCCGACAATATTTTTCACTCCCGCAAAGACACACGGTTTCGAAGAAGAAGCAAGGAGAGTCAGCGAACATTTCAGAGCCCCATATATTGTGACTATAATATCCCTTTATCACTTTGTCTAAGGATGTACGCGGTCGAACCTAGGACCTCTTGAATCAAAGGCCGGAGCCACACAACAACCAGCAATTATCAAACTCGTGGCCAAAGTAGTTTTTTCCGTTTAATGCATAGGAAATTAATATATTTGGATATGAATTTTGGCTATTGGTTGTTATAATTGTAAGAAGCTTATATAAATGTCATAATAATAGAAAATAATTACCATTGTTTATTTTTAAAAATTAATAGATGAAGATGAATCATCCACAAACAAAAGAGAAAGCGAAACTCAATATATAGGTGATCATCACGATCAGATGCATGATTTAATTAATCAGTTACTCACATTTATTTTGATGTTTACACCGTGAACTGTTTGCAGTTTTTATGATTCTGAAGCAATCAACACAGTCTGGTTGATGAGTAAGTGTGTCGGGGAAGAGGATGCTATAGCTGATGATTTTCATCAACCTTAAACGACTTTAAAAGTCATCTCTCTCATTACTGTACAACCGTAGCTGCATTTCGAAATTGACTGCGATAGAATTAGGTTTGAATGTCTTATGTTGTGTAAATTTTTCTTTGTTGAGGATATTAAAATTAAATTGCAAGGTATTTGATATTTTCCGGTCTGCAATAATTATGACAAAAATGGCTTTACGTCTGTAAGCAAAAAAAGCGACCATTTTACATTTTCTATATTAAACGCACATTTTTCATGCAATTTACTTTAAAAATGATCGAAGAATAGTGGCCACTTGCATAGCGCACAGGTCCGCCTTTCGGCGCTCACGGCGCTTACAGAAAAATACATTAAACAAACATAAGAAAAAGAAAAACAGAATTATAGACATTGTAAATTAGAATATTGGAATAATCACAACAAATAGAACAAATGAGTTTTCAGTTGTGATTTGAATGTTTCTGTTGACGAAAGTCGACATAATAATAGAGGGAGTTCATTCAAGGTTTTTGGACCCATGGCTGAGAAAGCCTGATCACCCCAAGCATGTTTTATTCTAGGTATATCAAGCAACTGCGTGTCTGATGACGAGCGAAGACTTCGTGTGGGATTGTATTTGGAAATAGAATTGCACAGGTATGTGGGGGAAAGAGAGTAAACTAAATGATGTACTAGTAACAAAATTTTAAAGATAATCCTTTTGTCAATTGGCAGCAAGCATGGCCTGTGAAGGGATCGGAGAATCGGTAAAGATGGACACAATACTAGTGGAATTTACCAAAATGCTAGTACTGATATCGAATCAGATCTTTTTTAGTGAGTCAGATTTGACTGCCCTATACCAGGGGCAACAACACTATTCTTGTCGAAATTGACACAGTGCTTGTGAAAATGTCCAGAATTTTAGTAAAGTGAGCAGAGGGCCTATATTTTAATCAAACTGACAGAAATCTAGTGAAAATGAGCAAAATTCGAGTAATTTTCTTGACTAAAATGCCTGATCCCACGAGCATTTACACTGTAGTCAAAACTCACACAATTCTAGTGAAAATGACCCGAATTCTAGTAAAAATGAACAATTATTTTAGAGAATTCTGGTCATTTTCACAAGAACCTTGTCAAATAATAGTGTTCGAGCCGGTATGATCCTATGTTCTAGTAAAATATTGTACTAGCATTTTGGTAAATTCCACTAGTATTGTGTCCATCTTTACTAGAGCAGTACAAGTCTGTCAAATATGACTGAAATTGGATGATGTTTGAAGGTTTGCATGATGGTACGGATAATCGTAGAAGGGTTTACGGTTCACCATGTGGTAAGTCCTGAAAGGACTATAGGTAAAGTGGAAAGAGATGGAGGTGAAAATGAGAGGCGAGAAAGAGGGAGAGATAGAGAGTAGAGTATCTTTCTTGAAACTGGGTGAAGTCCTGAAAAGGACTGTAAACCAAAGGAGATTGCCTCAAGTCTTCTCACCTCTTCGGCGACTTCAAGCCCCAAGTCTCCTCATCTCTGCGCCTACCTCAAGCATTCAAACCTCCTCTGGTCTACAGTCCTTTTCAGGACTTCACCCAGTTTCAAGAAAGATACTCTGCCCTCAATCTCTCCCTCTTTCTCGCCTCTCATTTTCACCTCCATCTCTTTCCACTTTACCTATAGTCCTTTCAGGAATTACCACATGGTGAACAGTAAACCCTTCTACGATGACTGAAATTGTTTTTAGAGTGAATGTAAATGAGTGATAATAAATTCTACGGGCACTCGCACTGCTCTAGTCAAAATTGACCCAATTCTAGTGAAAATGACCAGAATTCTAAACAAAATGAACAATTCTAAATAGAATTCTGGTCATTTTCACAAGAACCGTGTCAAATGAGTGTTCGAGCCAGTATGATCCTATGTTCTAGTCAAATATTGTACTAGAATTCTGGCAATTTGCACTAGTATTGTGTCAGTTTTTACTAGAACAGTACAAGTCTGTCAAATATGGCTGAAATTGTTTTTAGAGTTCAGGTTGTGATAATGGTTGACAATCTCAAGAGCCACTTCGCATATTTCCTCAGTCATCAATCTTTTCAAATTACAAATAGAAACTGTTTCTTGAGCCCGAGTACCTTTTCCGGTTAGCATGCAGCATGTGATTAATTTATGTTGCACTGTGGGGAAAAAAGGTTTTCACGAATGTATCTTAAGTCCAGCTAAACCCTTCAACATGCAATGTATTAATATGACTAAGAAACTGTCACTATGAACATGACAGACAAAGAAAGCGGACAAAATAAACAACCCCTCATTCTACCCTTCACAATGGTTCTGGTAGTCAAAAGAACATCCCTTCACAGCTGTTGTCTAAAATATGTGGAACAGGTGTCACATGCATATTCACCTGGAACTACATGATTAAACATAATAGCTGTGAAGGGATGTTCTTTTGACTACCAGAACCATTGTGAAGGGTAGAATGAGAGGTTGTTTATTTTGTCCGCTTTCTTTGTCCGCCATGTTCATAGTGTGTTATACTAGAAGTTGGTTATTGTATCTGTGTTTTAAAAAACAGGGGGGGGGGTAGCATGTGTTTATATCGTTAATATAAGTTTTCCCGGTCAATTTCATGATTTTGTCATTCAAGTTCATATTCCGAGCATTCAATTTCCCCCTTTTCACGCTCGCAGCTCTGAAGCGGCTTTCAAATTCAAATTGGGTCATTCAGATTCACTGTCCGAACAACCAGTTGTTCATTTGGGTCATTCAAATTCAAAGTAGGAGCATGCATTTTTTATAAATGGGCATCAAATTCATTTTAAGCCGATGACCGAAGAGGAGAAAAAGAAAGAAAATCAGAAAGAAAAGAAGAAAAAGGATTTTAAAGAATATTCAATCAAGGTCTATTCCAAACAAATATCAATCTAACTTCTAAATTCACTTTGATTTGTTAATGAAGTTAAAACATAACTTAATCGAACTTGAACGCTAAAGATATAATGACATTTCAATTATTCATAATTATACCTTGAAGATTAATGAGTTACTATACCATGTAGTTATTATTATATACAGAAATCCTTCAATAAAATACCAAATCAGCATCCTTTGAAAGTCATTGTAGAAAACAATAAAACTGAAGATGGGGTAAACAATAAATCCAAAACTGAAACATACTGTTGTTACTTTCCCGCCATTGTTTACCTCCTTGAACTAAGACAGGATGAATTATAACTTTGACGAAGTTGGGGAAGTTGGGGTAGTGTAACAAATTATGATGTGATCAAAATAGTTGCCTTACTTCACAATAACATCATATGAATCAATCAGTTTCGAGCTGCGGGCTCCTCATCACATGGAGATATGCATCTTTGCCAAAATTTAAATCATTTTGTACTTCCTCTTCTGAAGCATATAAAACATAGAATTTCGCACTAACCAAATCATCCTATATGAATTTTACTCCAAATTGCTCGGATAACGTTTCTCTGACGGTTTTTCAAGTACTTTGAAACTTGATATTTATTCATGCTATACACAAAGCGGTGAAATACTCTAACATTTGAGCACACAATGCCTTTATTGGTATTCCTTGACACATTATAGTGTAGTCCAGTATCATTCAAACTGGAAAATTGCTTTGCTTTACTTGTTAATCGTATTATGACATTATAAAGTTTAGACTGAATACATGAATTATCGCTTTGTAGTATCTATTTTGATTGTATCATAATGTGATTTTGTTCAGAATTGTCGGTCTATACACGAAACATACACCACATGATTCAAATCAAGCTTTTACGTGTTAGCATCATTTCCATTAATGCATTTAAAGTTTCCCCTGGGGATTTCACGCTTACGTCACTTGATCAATATTCCTTTAATACTTTTCTAGGAACTTTTGAATACATGTGCTATGTTCAATGATTACATATTTTGGATTTTTGAGGAAAAAATATGATAAATGAAATAGTTCAATTTTGTTTTTGTTGGTAGCCTTTAATTGGGGTGAAATATTCATTGTTTTATTCCTTTAATAATAATAATATTCTGGATTTATATAGCGCCTAATACATCTCCAAGAGAGTCTCTAAGCGCTTTACAGAAATATTATTACCCCGGTCATCGGATTCAGGCTTGCCCGCATACAATTTATGCACCTTCTCCACTCCCTAGGGAGCATTCCAGCCAGGCGCCTTTTGCAGGCGCACACAATGCAAAACAAAACAAACGAGATTTAATTCGTCATTCGATCAGACGAATTAGGTGGTCTGTCGTCTTTTTGATATGGATATGATATCTATGATTATGAAAGGTATATCACAGTTGGCCTTTTATTCATCATTTTCATCATCAGGGTTTGTATCACAGTCAACATTACTATCTCATTATCATGGTCATCAAGAGGATTATAGTCATTCCCAATTAAAGTCCCCATTGAGAGAAAATTTACAAAGAGGAAACAGCCCTGATAAAAACGTGTTTTGTCAACGTTCTGAAAAAGTTTTGTGAACGTTTATTAAAGACAAGGATGTAGCAGACATAATAAAAATGTTTTGTAAACGATTTATGAACCTTCTGAAAATGTTTTGCGAACGTTTTTTTTAAAGACGAAGACGTAGCAGACGTGATAAAAACGTTTTGTGAACGTATACTAAAGACTTAAACGCAGCGGACGTAATAAAAACGTTTTTTGAACGTTATGAAAACCTTTTTGTGAACTTTCTGAAAACAATTTGTGAAAATTTATTAAAATGAAGCTGAAGCGGAACTAATAAAAATGTTTTATAAACGTTTCATGAACGTTCTGAAAATGTTTTGTTAACATTTATTACAGACAAAGACGTAGCGGACCTACTAAATATGTTTTGTGAACGTTCTGAAAACGTTTTGTCAACATTATGAAAACATTTTGTGAACTTTTAAGACATAACAGTCCTAATACAAACATTTTGTAAACGTTTTGTCAACGTTCAGAAAACGTTTTGAAAACGTTTATTAAAGACGAAGACATAGCAGACCTAAAAAAATGTTTTCTGAACGTTCTAAAAACGTTTTGCGAACGTTTATAAAAGACGAAGACATAGCAGACCTAATAAAAACGTTTTGTTAATGTTTTATGAACGTTCTGAAATCGTTTTGTGAACGTTTATTAAAGACGAAAACGTAGTGGACCTAATACAAACGTTTTGTTAACGTCTTGTGAATGTTAATTAAAAACGAAAACATAGCGGACCTAAAGAAAACATATTGGAAACATTTTGTGAACGTTCTAAAAATATTGTGTGAACGTTTATTCAAGACGAAGACGAAGACGTTCACAAAACGTTCTGAAAACGTTTTGTGAACGTTTATTAAAGACGAAGACGTAGCAGACCTAATAGCGGACCTAATAAAAAACGTTTTGTAAACGTTTTGGAAACGTTCTGAAAACGTTTTCTGAACGTTTATTAAAGACGAAGATGTAGCAGACCTAATAAATGTGTTCTAAGAACGTTCTGAAACGTTTTGTGTTGGGTAATCTATTTGCTGTCTAATCACCAGTTTATCTAATGTTCAATGACCTGATGAACCTAAAAAAATATTCAGGTCTGAGAAGGAGACTAGCATCACAGACACAGGACGATTTGATTTTTAGTATTATGCAAGTTAACCCTAAAGGTTCAGTACACGTTCATGAATCATATTTGCAATAGGGTTGTACATAAACTAATGTACACTGCATTGCAATAGACATAACATGCAAAATAACGCAGTTATGGCGTTGTTTGTAATTGTATGTGTAAACGGAGTCGATGAAGATGGTAATATGAAAGGGCAAAAAATGTAAAAAAAAAAAAAAAAAAAAAAAAAAAAAAAAAAAAAAATTGACATCGCCGTCGCCGGGAGTCGAACCAGGGACCATGAGGATGTGAGACCAGTGCTTTACCGATGGACCAGAATATAGTCCATAGAGATAACACGTAGATGGAAAATGGGATTCCTAAATCATATCTTCCAGTTCAAATTTCGATATGTTCCTGACATTTGATTAAAAAATAAATGGCACACTTACGATAGAGAATTTTCTCAGCTACAACATACTCGAAGCTGGGCGAAAATCGAGTAGAAATAATGGAGCTGTTGCTCAAAAAGACGGGAATGTAGAATCAAGAATAAGAAAAAGGTCATGTCCCATAGACAATACACGCAAAATGTGAAAAAATGACATGCCTCCGTTTATCGTAAGATTAGACCATGATGCGGTTCTCAAAATGAAAAATGAAAGCAATTGGTATATAAGAGCATTGCCTCAGCTACAACATACTGAAATCCTGGCGAAAATCGGCCAACAATAAGCGAAATAGTCTTGATTAAAGGTAAAAAACATTACGTCATAATTGAAAAAATGAAATTTTGAGTTCACATGAGAATATGGTAACGTTCCGACTGTTCGACCCCCAATTTTTTTTCATGAATTCAAATCTTCAATTCATAGGCTTTCAGAAAATGTAAAAAAAAGGGGGCCCCCATGCTTTTTAACGAGCTATGGCGGATTTTAAAGGAGCATGTTTTTGCATGTTTTTACGTTATTTACCCCATAGACGCGCGCACGGATTTTAAACTTTGACGCGTCCGTGCGGCGTTTTGGTAAGTTAAAATCGATTCTAAACCGATAGAAATGGTCAAGAAATGTCTCAGAATTGCAATTCAAGTGAAAAAACGGCGTTTTTACGTTATTTACAAGTTGCGCACGCGCAAAACGCGCGCGCGGGGCGCTTACGCGCGGAAATTTTTGAAATGCGTAAAATGACCTGAAATGGATTTTGGTTTGGTCCATGAGTGATTTTGAGCATTTTTAAATTTGCGCGCGCACTGACGCGCGGACGTACGCGTACGCGCGCTTTTGAAAAGTTGGAATTGTTCAGATTGATATGAATATTCATCATGCCAAATATGAATGAAAAATGACATTCCGTTATGAAGATATGATCATGAGTTGATTTTTACAAAATGGCGCCTGGATGACGTCACGATGACCCGATGACCTTGAAAATGACTAGAAATCCGAGATCTCGTTATGACTGATGATTCCTGAAAATTTGACGAAAAATGATTCAGCCAGTTCTGAGATCTCGACTGCACAAAAAAGTGGGTACCAATAAAAAGAAGAATAATAATAATTAATAATAATAATGAAGAATAAAGAAAATTCTGACGAAACTAAAAGGTGATCTGTCATAATATGACAGACCACCTAAAAAAATTAATTGTCAGCGGTAATAGAGGGGCTTATCAAACCAGTAATAACAACGCATGGATACATTCATCAATCGCTTATACTACATTTTTACAGTAATACACTAACAAAAGTTATCTAAGCAAACTCTTGAATGAAAATATCAATTCAGAATTTAAAAAAATAGTGGTAAATTAAGTGTAATTCAAAGCAAAGAGAAAATTGGTTAATTAAGTAAAGTGGTTTGACTTACCAGAGTCATCCAAATCAGAAAAATGTAGAAAATTATTGAAAACATCAAAAGACACAGATAATCAAATAACAACAAAAAAAAACTTAGTAGTATAGAAGCAGTCCTCTCAAACGTCTGTCTTCCAGATTTAGTGTCAATTATTTCGTCGATCTGTCATGATCCTCCATCTGTTCTGTCTTGGGATGAAATTAGATGTCAAAGTTGGTTTTTTGTCTGTGT
Source organism: Echinometra lucunter (assembly GCA_029962745.1). Classification (NCBI taxonomy): domain Eukaryota; kingdom Metazoa; phylum Echinodermata; class Echinoidea; order Camarodonta; family Echinometridae; genus Echinometra; species Echinometra lucunter. Next base: position 1,719,124 of record CM057159.1, read on the forward strand.
TTTCGACGCTGCCGTTATTGCCGTCTTCGTCGTCGATCATCAGGTTTGTATGCAGGTCATCTCTGCTTATCTTCGCTGTCATCGTCGTCATAGTAGTCATCGTCATCACCGTATTTGGCGATGTTGTCTTCGTTGTGGCCATCATCAAGCAGTGTTTTTCGGTAGTCAGGATCATCATCAGGTCATCAGGTTCAAGTCATTCCGGGGGAAGCACTTCGTGGTGCATCATAATCATAGACGTTTCATTTCT
>CM057159.1:1719873-1759492 GCA_029962745.1 Echinometra lucunter
CATCGAAGTATTCTCTCTCATCTATCTCGCAATCCTAACCATGATTCTCTTGGTTGATGGTGGCACGTATCTGTACAACTTCTGGGGGCTATCCAGTGAACTTATCTTCTTGATCTCCTATGTCACATTTGTTCTTCCAGTCCTCTTTGGTCCTATATATACATTGCTGATTCGTCTTTCGACTCTTCTACCTGGTCTGAATTCAATGCACAGCTGTCCTCTCGACAAGGCCTATGTTCTGCGGCGAGTTGGGGTTCTACGCACTTCAAAGAATCGTCATCTGTTGAAGCCGCTGTTCATGTTGGCGTTTATCGGTTGGCCATTGTGTCAGGCTATCCTGAGAGCTATGACATCGTTGGTCATCCATCATAAATGCCATTTCAGTTACTTTCTCTTCAGCGACATCTCCAGCGCATGGGGACTGGTAGTTTACGGCTTCTTCTGGTATCTCATGTACATTGAACGTGCATCACTTCACCATGATCTCAATCGCGTCGTGAACAACGTCAAACGCGCGTCATTGACGGACAATGTTGACGCAGCGCGTTGCGAAATACGACGCGTGCATCTCGACTATCTCGTCCTACGTGAGCTCATGGGCGTCTGGATGGCGATTACCATGGTAACAACCTCTTGGGGTCTCTTGACGCGACTCTCCTGGGACTATGCCATCTCTGGACAGACTCTCAAGGATAGTTTCGATAGACAAGCCAAGATGTATCTTGACGTCACCATCTGGTTGGAGAAGATCATGTTCATTGCTTTCCCTTGCATCGCGCTTGGTGGAATCAATCTTGAATACCTATGGCAAAGGTTCTACCATGCTCTAGAAAGGATTCGCTCCTATCAACACCGTGCCTTCTGGATGGCTGTACAGCTACACGCATCATATATCAATCATATTGGTAGTCCAGAACTTAAATGGACCCTTGTCTTTGCATTCATCGGACCCTACCTGACTCTTCAATCTAGGATGAACATAAATCAGAATCTGGAATTCTGGAATGGTCCTTTTCCAAATAATTGCTCGGAGGGTTAGATGGTACCACTGGTGTCGATTTGTATTTATGCTTATCGGGAAGGGGGAGGGGAAATGGTGCCCAATATCCTAGGCGAGGGAGCTAAGCGACCGAGCTGGGGAAGGGTGTCTATTAGATTATAGAGCCAACCCACATCATAAAACCATCATCACAATACAATTGTGATATTAACTCCATAGCAGTACATGCCTTTATCCTATCAACTCAATTCCACATAAAACTGCATTACACTGATACATGTGTATTCTTAACTCCCAAACAATTATCATAATCCTACTGCTCATTTACTCCATTCCATACAAGTAAACTCCTTAACACTCATCATAACTTAACTACTCATCTAGACCATTCCATATAAATCTACATTACACTGGGCAAACTCCTTTTCAGTTATCATAACCCAACTACAAATATTATTATTTACCTATCCCCAACATCTTTTCCTTTTCCTTCCCTCTTTGCCTAAGTATGAAAAGGAGTTGAAAAAATGGAGTTGAAGAAATTATATATATATATATATATATATATATATATATATATATATATCAAAACAAACAAAAAAAATCCACATCAAGCTAAAGCTGATCAAATTAAAGCCAATTGGAAACAAATTACACGAAAACTATGCCGCTAATGAGCAAACACACAATTTCAAATCAACTTGAAGGCTCAAGGCAATAAGATAACATTTAAACACTATCTAAACGAACCAGAAATGATTCACATTAAAAATACACACTACAGTCCAAAAATAGCTGAGAAATCAGTTCATGAAGATAAGTAGTCTGTAAGTTATGGAGATGGTTAATGCCAGAATAAGTGAGAAGGTTGAGGAGTAGAATAGGCCATGTAGATCTGAAGACCAAGTGATGACCAAGACGTGGTAGGTGACTGTGCCGATGGAGATTGGAGAACTTGGATGGCTGAACAAAGCGGCGAAGGCTGTGGCATAGCAAGGATGTTGAAACACCTGAAACTGTAGACAGTAGTACGAGAACACAAAACACACAGACAGCGGCTAGAGGCTCAGGTAACATTTTACCGTAGCATAAATCAAGACGATAAAAAGCAGGAACAGATGGACGATGACATAACGATGAGTTCGGGTCAAGAACCGGGCTGAGGATCAGGTTGCTTCATTGCTTCTGCATCGCTGACTGGATCTAGGACCCCACATGTAAGGAGAAGGATAGACGGGCTGCTGGCCTGCTGCACAGAGCCGGAGCGCAATTTTTTCCCCCCTGAACCTTTGGGGCTTCAACATGAACATTCACGACTTGCGTCTTCGGAATAAGAGTACGCATGGACTTGTGTGACTGTGCGGCTTGACTGAGACTCAGACCATGACTGATGATGAGCGTGCATGAGATCTGAGAGAGAGTGCATGGGCACGCATGCTGTCTTTTCATTCGACTATGGTTCTATACAATGAGCTAAGTAAGCCTGACGTGCTAAGGCCAAGGTACAATACAGTTGATTAGGTTTTATTGTTGGACCCATGAAAAGCTAAAAGTAAAAAAAAAACCAACAAACAAACCCAAAGTTCTTTAACCCTCATGTACACATTTACAATTTGCATTGTGAGAAGGAGCTGTGACCAAGTCCACGCGCATGCACAGTCTTATTCCCAAGCCGCAACTCATGGATATTCATATAATGTAGCCCCAAAGGTTCAGGAAAAAAAATCGCGGCCGGGGCACCAAAAGGAAGAATACAGGTCACTGCGTCGACCTACGCAAACCCGGCAGAGAGGTGAAACCACTGCAACACCATTTCGGGTGAGTGGGACCGGGATGCAAAGATACCTTGCAAAGGTACCTTGTCGATGTCGTGCAATTCCAGCAAAATGCGCGCAAGGTATAATACATATTGTACAGTCTACGGTGCAGCACAACTGCAATGCGCGAAGCTGGGTACCCACTTCTACGTCATGCCTCATACTCAAATTTTTTTAGTCAAATCATGACTTTTTATGAGAAAATTTGCCAAAATGCATTGATTTCGATTGAAAATCATCAAGTTTTTAATGTTATTCTTCTTAGAATTGTATTCTCGATCATATATATTAAAAAAAAATTGTACCATTGTGCAATCACTATAAGGAATGAGTCCGTTATCCCAGCGTAAGCCACTGCGCGTAAAGCTGTTGCTTGTCTCTTTGCAAATTCAACTTTACCAAGATTATGTTGTGCCAAATAAATTATCCCATGATACATGTATATCTTGAGCTAAATAGGAGACAAGCTGCACCTTGAGAGATAATGGAGAAAACATGATATTTTGTGTACAAATCATATTAAGAGTTGTCCTCACAGAAATAGAATTTCTTTGGTTTCCTTCTAGACCTGCTATTTTAAGCAACATTGCCAATTTGCGGATGCAAAAAAAAAAGAGTAAATTGACACTTTTCAAACTTTCATAACTCATTTCTTAACCGATTTTGAAGGAACTTATCGTAAATTGCTTCTCTCTATTCTCTCTTTTCATTAAAATGGATTTTCCCCATGGTTTCATTCTACTTTAAGGCGACCCCAGTACAAGCCATGTACTCCTAGGAAAACTCGTCCCTCCTTCAAACACGTTTTTTGTCATGCAATTTTTTTGGTTTTTTTTATCATGTGAAAAATATATACATGTATCTAAATGAAATCAGAAATCTGACTGTAAATAAGAGGTACGTGATTATTAATTTTATTATTTTAAGAATACCGTGGTTTTCTGCTGTGTTAACTTAACACTCGCAGTGTAAGTTAAAAATAGAAAAAGATTTTTAAAAAATGATTGATCTACACCCATCGACAAGTCCAAGAAATCTTAATCATTATGATTAAGTCCCAAACCAGGAATGTGCATATAACTGGTCAGCCACAACCTGGCCAGACCTGGGCCCCGTTTAATAGAACATATTATCAGTAACAAGTTGAAATAATTGTTATAAGCTACTGAAATCAAATTTGCTCTCAGCCAATAAGATGCAATTTGCATCCTAATGGCTGGGAGCAAATTTGTCATAGAAATGGGGTTGATACTTATAACAGTTTTATGAAACGGGCCCAGAGGTGCATAGTGACAATGACCATTGGTAGATGCTTGGGGCAAATATGCAAATTAGCCTCAGCACCTTAGGTGGGTTCCAAGCCCTAACAATTATAGCATCAGACAGGAAGAAAGTTTTACTGCAACAAGCCATGTATATCATTTGGATCAAAAGTTACTTAAATTGTGAAACCAGAAGGTCAAAGAATCGGTAAGTTACAAAACTAATTAATACAAATACTGTTAATCTCTGCGTATTAAATTCATAACATAAAAGAAAAAATAATTCTAAAGTTGTAAGTAAGCCAAAATTTTCCATCAATATTACTAAAGTAGTATATCGTTGGACAAAGTGGTCAGAGCACTGCGTGTGTGCACAGAAGTTGCCATAATGTACAATTATACTTACTTAGAAGAGTTACAGTTATAGTGAATTTGCTTTATAGTTGAAGTTATAGTTTGATTCTTGAGAATCATGAAGTAGGCCTAGATATTCATGAATATGCTTAACATTTGTATATCGTTAATAACTTTAGTTATGTGTTGCTAAACTATACAGAAGTAGGTTTTTAAGAAAGTGCTCAATCGTGTGCAGAGGCAATGAGTAAACAGAATGGACATACTGATGCCTTTGTTTAAACTTCGGACCAGTGGGATGAGTCAGAAGGCTGTGGTCAGTGCACTGATCTCTACACTAGTGTAGTGTAGAGATCAGTGGGTCAGTGCCATCTCAGAAGTGATGCCGTTGCTATGGGCACAGGCTGCTTGGAATAGAGGTGTGTTCATACTATGCTTTAGTTTAGATGTATCAGGATTAAAGTTAATACCGATAGCATAAGCTGAAATTAACTACGTTGAGTTTTGTGTTATTATATATACATTGTGTGTAGACGTACGTTTATACTAGTTGGATAAATAGAAGTACTGGGAAGAATAAGAATATTAATATCGCATTGATCTGATCAGGAGGTGCCGTGGTTGAGTGGTCTAAGGCGCTTGACTGGAGACGCAAAAGTCGGGGGTTTGATCCCCGGCACGGCACTTATGTCCTTGAGCAAGGCATTTTATCTACATTGCTCTTTTATCGTACATCAAATAAATGAAAATGCTAATAGGCATTATTGATACCAACGTGTGCACGTGTTTAAAAAACGTAACGTTGACACCATGAAATGTCGACTGTATATTAATTTGTATTATATCTCTATGTCATTACAGTGAACTACTCACTCACCCAATAGTACAATCACTCACTTCTTCAAACACTCACTGAATCTATGTTCGTTTGTCAAGATAGTTATTATCGTTCTATGTTACGTAATTTGTACGTCACTAAATCTTCGTTCTTCATTGTTTATTCTATACTACCGCTCTTCATCTTCAATTCGTTTATAACGTTTTATATGAACATTGTTATTTCTCGATCACCTACAGTTAACGAGTCAGTTATACGACGTTTATTAAACGGAACATAATTTATACGACAGGGTGATTGGACATTTATCAATGGAGTGCGTTCGGATATTGACTAAAGTGCCTAAGTTAACCCTTAGCTATAGCTTAAAGCGCAAGAAGCTACATCTACGATGATATTTCCATTATGCCTATGCTGTAGAACTCTAAATATTTCATTATGTCACATGTGCAGGCAGAAGAGCTTTTGATAGGCCTATCCTAAAAACAGGAAAGTTTAATGACAGCAATACTAACAAACAAAAGAGTGGTTTCATGCAATAATAAACAATTTATTGAACCATTGACAATAATTCTTTCCCCTGCACAGACCAAGCACAGTTTCAGAACAGGTTTTAAAAGGATAAATTTGTAATCATTAGTATGCTTGTCTGTGAATCTTCGATTGTTTTCTACTTATTTTGGGTATGTAAATATTTTGTGTTTGAATTTTACATTAATATACTCTGTGACTGTGCTTGGGTACTTTGATATAATGTAAATTAGTTTCATTTTTTGTATCTGACAATTTTCAATGATTGAGTTTGTCTTCTTTGTGCTTTTTAATTTTACAGTCATTTTCAAAACGGTTCAGATATTGCTATTATTTTTCTTAAATTTTGATTCTTTACATGTTTATATTATTATACATACTTGAACTTGTAATTATTGTTATTTTTTATTTAAACTTTGAGTATTTGTAGTGTATCTTGTTCAGCCACAAAAAACCCACAATTTATTTTTTTAGAATTCTCGTATACATGTATATTCTTTCCCGATAGTATTATTCTATTGCTATTTTATATTTGTATAAATATTTATAATGATACCGTTTCTTTTTATTATTATTTGTTTTAAATATGTTGATTAATGTATCATTGTCATTTTTTTTTCCAGATCTACAATGTTTATTGATGTATTTACATTGTTTCACACGGCCCCATTGGGAACCAGTCTTGTAACTGTTTGAGCTTTTTAACCGTGCATAAATAGAGATATCAATCAATCAATCAATCAATCAATCAATCAAGCACCTTATTTTGTTCAGCACAGTCATGAATGCAACATTAAAAGATTAGCTTCAGTGGATAAATGTATCATAAGTTTTGTTCGAAGAGAAAAAGGTAGTACAAGTCAAAGAGGTCCTTCCCTGTAAGATGAATGAATGAATAAACGAACGAATAGATGAATGCATGAGTGAATGAAGCGGAATGAATGAATTAACGAATGAATGGATGAATGAATGAATGAATGAATGAATGAAGAATGAATGAATGGACGAATGAAAGAATGAATGCATGAATGGATGAATGAATGAAAGAATGAATGAATGCATGAAGGAATGAAACTGGATGACTGGATGAATGAATGAGAGAATGAATTAATGAATGCATGAATGAATGTATGAATGAATGAAAGAATGCATGAATGAATGAATGAATGAATGAATGCATGCAAGAATTTAACCAGATGATCTCACAATAAACTGTACAAGAAGCATATAACTATAAGATGACTTCATTGTTTCAGTTCAGCATTCTGAATTATACAGTTGGACATTTTTCGAATAATACAATTTAGTCGGTTGGACAGTCCTATTTAGCTAACAGTGTAACCTAGAAAAGTTCTTTCCGTTGAAGTTTATCGGCTGATTTATGATTCTAAGTGGTCTATGAACATTTTCAGCTTGGTTGGCCAAACAGCAACTTTAAGCAATTTGCATAATCTGCATAAATCTGTATGCATACAGGTTTTACAGCGCAAAGAAAACTTACACAGAATGTTCAAACTGAACTACGTGCCTATTGTGCATGTGCGCTGATACGGAACTCTAATAGCGTTGCCCATCTCTGTTCATGCAACCTGTGATAAAACGAAACGACCTTAATACACACAATGAGATATGGATGCAGATCCATTATTTATTTTGAGAGTGAGCAAAGCGAGCGAGCCAAAAATAACCACTTTTCTGGTTTTTAATCGCATTTTCGAATAGAAATTCTAAAATATGACGAACGAGCGAAGTGAGCGAACCAAAAATTACCACTTTTCTGGTTTTCAATCACATTTTCCAATAGAAATTCTGAAATATGATGGTTGTTTATGATAGATATTCAAAGCTTTTACTAACTGATTAATTAAAGTATATTTTCTTCCTTAAAAAGTGGGGAGGGGGATATTTGTACACGTCATCCCCCATCCCCCCGGGATTTACGCCAATGAGGCCTGCTCCTAATGAACCGGTATTAATGTGTGCTAGCAGGTTGGCAGCCTTCTTGTATTGTTTTAGTTCCTTTTGGGACACCTCTTCGTGCAATGTTAGCCGTACGGATTAAATCAACGTTATTTGAACACCCTAACACCACAAGTATGTTTCTAATTCACTTGTACATTTCAAAAATATTTTTTTTCTTAAATATGATACGATTATTGCAGTCATATAGGGTGCATAATGATGTACAGATGTATCTATTCAATCATAAGACCTTGTATTTTGTTAAAATGCTAGAGCCCAAATATTTCAACCACTGATATGTGAGTCTGTGTGTGAACACTACTTAGTCCGACTAGAATGTGGCTGCAGTAAACATTCTTTTTTTAGAGATGAGCGCAAACCAAGAATATACCGTTAGTTTCATTCTTAATGAATGTAAGACTAAGTTTTCAATCATTATATAACTAAGTTGACATTTCCTTAATTTTCAGTACTAAACCCTGACCTGTAATTGCAAAAAATTGTTTAAACTCTGTTCTACATCCCTACAAAACCCCTATTTTATGGAAGTATCACACATCAGTGTACCCCGTTTCGTTTCATCAAAGGTTGAATTCACAAGATTGACAACGCTATAAGTTCCGTATCACCGCACATACACAATTAGTGGTAGTTCAGTTTACATATTCTGTGTATGTTATCTTGGGTGGCATATCCTTTATCAATACAGATTTATGCAAATTATGCAAATTGCTCAAGGTTGCTGTTTGGGCAACCAAGCTAAAAATGTTCATAAACCACATAGGAACCTATGAAAAAACTTCAACGGAAAAAACTTTTCTAAGTTTGTAAATTGTCAAACCGACTAATTTAGGCAAAACTCAAAACTCTGTGAAATCATATTTCATGCCAATATGTCACAATTTTCTGTTATTGACAGTGAACTGGCATGACGGTGAAAGATTCTAGAGTTTGATAATATTTAACAAAAATAACAGCTTTTTGGTGTTTAGTAAACGTTTACAATCATTAGGATTGACTTATTAATGTCATGCATCCTAAAAAAGGAGCAATTTTGCACCCTTTGGGGTGTAATCGTGCACCCTACAACATGAAAAAGGTGCAAAGATGCACCCTTTTGTAGGCCTACTTGGTTGCAGCCGGAAATGCCCATCTGCACCCTCAAGAGAGAATTTTGTGAAAACTTGCGCGAACGATCTCATGACAATAATTTTTGCACCAACTTTTTAGGAATGTAATTGATGCGCATTTTTTGCAGCCAGGCCAGGCAGATCAGATAACCAAAATGTGTCCTGCCTACATTATAGCAGGCAATAAGAATTCAATATATTTAAGAAAGAATTAAGTTCAGGAAACATATTTATGTCGAATGAGGGGTCATGAAAAAAAGCATTTAGCCTTGTTGAACGTTGACCCCTAAACAGCACACTAAGGAGGAAATGAAAAGACTTATCAAATACTACAATTTAGTCATTGCTAACTTTGAATGTCTGTGACTGACTTATATAACATATATATAACACTTATATATATAATACTTATATAACACTTTGCAAATAGTTGGGGTAAACATCCTTGTTTAAAGAAAACTTTCGACATACATAGTGAGGTGGTTAGGGAAATTTTCGTGACAGAGCGGACAAAAGCACCAAATTTGGCATGAATACTCCTTATTGCCTACTAATCAATATTAGCCTAGGAGCCTTCGCCAATTTTGAAATTTACCCCTGTAAATTGCACAAATCCAAAATGGCCGCCATCGAACATGATGAAAACATAAATTTCAGGTTAAATTATCACAAATTATTGACAGAAAATTGTAAAATTAATTCATAGGCATTGCAACACAATATATTCCATATCAAAATTAAAGTCGGATTAAATGATAACGATTTTAAAAAAATAGTTTGATAAAGGGCGCCCTCACTTAGATCTAAAAAGTTTACTTGAATGCAATCACTGATTTTTAGCAAGGGCAAATATGAAGAAAACTATTTGAGAGTAAAACATTCTACCTATTGCTGGGTGTTTTATACGCATGAATTAGATTGTTCAGTTGGTTCTTAAACTTAGATCTGATGATTGATTGTGATTATTTTTTCTTGATGAATTACATTATTATCACTTTCGGGCCTCAACAGAAGAAAAGACTAGGCTTGATAAGCGTAGACGCCGAGGATTAGCAGTTTATACATGATTTGCAAGATGCTCCATAAATATTTCCTACATATATTTAATTTACTTAGACGTGATACTGTTTTTATGATATATGAAACAGAACACTTTTTTGGCATAAGTGACCATTGGTTTCTCTGATTGAAGGATTACAAACTCACATTTCAGTTGTATCTGGAATAACATGAGATCGATATTCATGAAAACAGATGATTTTGTAATTTAGAGCAAAATCAAAATTAAGGAGTGATAAGCTCTAAGGCAATAAAGAACACTTCTCGATTAAGAGATACATTAGCAGGGTAGCAACACTGAAGAGGATACACTCTTCAATGTAACATGGTGTACGTGATTTGTATTACATGATAAAAACAACGTAATCGAATCATTAACAAAATATAGTAAGAAGCTAATATTAAAGAGGATGCATGATTCACGATCCTTTCCTCTTTCCGAAAAAAAAAAAAATTTGATGGGAGTGGCGCTGAAATGTGATGTTTGTTTTCGTTCATGCGTAACATTACATCTTTGAAAACCATATCACGAGTTCTAAGTCCCAATAATCGACAAGCATCACCTAAATAAGGGTAGCGATGTGCCAAGAATACTTTTTTTTTGTATTTTAACTTGCCTATCTCGATGCCAAACCAACATTTTTTCTATAGTGGGGCGTTTGGGAAACTGGTGTTCGTGCAAGAGGTATAAGACCCCTTTCAAAACAGTGGTAAGCTTAAAGAATAGAATGAATAATCAGTTTGCTTCCTGTCTCTGATCCCACATATCCATAATTTAGACATCATTAACAGATAAAAGAAAAATTGTCGAACAACCAAACTTGATTTGTAAAAAGGAAAATGAAAACAGCTTCACATTATAGTGATTTGTATCAAAGCGATCACTTATGATTTTATTTATTTATATTAATAAACAGATGTTCGATATTAATAAATAGAAGAATAGATTCTTCTTTATATTTACTTTTTCATTTATCTATTTATCTATTCACTTTTTTCCCCCAAATTTCAGGAGTGTGACATGCAGGGCCCTTATTGCAGTCCTTATTCCCGATGTCGAAATCATATTTCAGATCGGGGTTAGATGTGTCGGCCAGGCATCGTTATACTATAAGCTGTGCCATGTTTCAAGAATTTGCCAGTTTTAGGTCATGATATTTTCATGTGTCTCAATCTTATGCTACAGTGGGGTCTATTACTATTTCAGTATGTGACACAGCTGCTCTGGTATTCGACCGGGTCTTATCTAACTATACCTCTGTGGTGGAACGCATGGCTCCCCAGCTAACAATTGGACGTTTTTCGTTATTTGGACGTTTTGTCAAAACGTTTTCAGAACGTCTTTTTGTGGAAGGTTTTCGACGTATTTAAAACGTTTCATAAAAGTTTTAAAAAGTTTAAAAGTTTTTTAAACGTTAAAAAAAACAATAAAAAACCTTTCAAAATTTTAAAGGACCTGCTGAAAACCTTTTGGACGTTATGGACGTTCTGCAGACGTCCACAAAACGTTTTATTGGACATTTGTAAAACGTTTTCTAAACGTTAAAAAAAATAAAAACCTTTTATGCATTCCTTTCTAGTCTAGGGACCTGCAGAAAACCTTTAGGCGTTTTACAAATGTTTTGAGAACGTTCAGAAAACCTTTTCAGAACCTTTAGAAAACCTTTTAAGAACGTTCAGAAAACCTTTTCAGAACCTCTTGAAAACCTTTAAGAACCTTTTAAGAATGTCCAGAAATCCTTTGATAATTATAATATTTAAAAAATTATCCAGAAGAGAAGTTCTTTCAGTAGAATCCTCTTAATGATACCTACAGTCCTCCAGTAATCCTAACAACCCTATGCCTCTATCCTATCCTATCCTATCCTATATCCTAAACCTATGTACTGACTTCTTGTCAAGTCTTTCTGTATATAGGGACCAGATTACAATGACCGTTGAAAACATTTGACAATTACAATTTTGAATTTAGACCCAGAAATACCTTTTCGAATTGCATTTTGGGCATTAAAATCAATGTTTTGCATTATTTTTGCATTATAGAATTTTGCATCACAGAAAGGCCAAAATAGATTGCCATTTGTCCTTTTAAAATTATGATTTTGGTCAATTCTAGGTCTTTTGTGAATATTCATGAATCATGATCGATTACTTTCCAGTTTAAGGACCTGCAGAAAACCCTAAGACGTCTTAAAAACGTTTTAAGAACGTTTTTTTTTTCCAGACGAAGACGTAGCGGAAGTTATAAAAACGTTTTGTGTTCGCTGGGAATGAAATATATATTTCATTTATGATATCAACCGACTGATTTTTTGTAGAAGAATGCGTTTATTTGTTCATTTGGACATCGGAAAAAGAAATTTGGTAACGATTCTACATTTGTTGAAGAAGAGAGTTTTTATTTGCTCATTCATAATGATTTGGAATTGGACGTATCAAGACAACTGCCCCGGAGGACAACTCCCCCGGGGACGACTCCCACCTGACAACTCCCCCGGAGGACAGCTCCCCCGGAGGACAACTCCCCCACAGGACGGGTCCCCCGGAGGACATCTCCCCCGGAGGACAACTCCCCCGAGGACAACTCCCCTGGAGGACAACTCCCCCGAGGACAACTTCCCCGGAGCACAACTCCCCCGAGGACAGCTCCCCCGGAGGACAACTCCCCCGAGGACAACTCCCCCGGAGCACAACTCCCCGGGGGATTAAGGACAAAATTACGCATGAAATTTTGTTTTTATGACAACGCCTTGCTCGTGAGAAACTGTAAAATAAATCTTTCATTTTTATAAATCAAACTTAAGTAATTAATCCAGTATTTTTTGTTTTTATTACAACTCTCCCGGAGGAGAACAGCTCCTCGGGGATGACAAACGGGGATTGGGGAGGGGTAGAGGGTTGTTATTCGTTTAATAAGGTATTAGGTAATTTGTCGCTCTAATTGCTAACTTTTTTGAAAAATACCCACCCTTTTGCTCCCATTTTTACGCCAAAGTACACATTCAAGAAAATAAAAACTCTAGTAATGGGTACGCTTTTCCGCCCAAGGGTGTTGGGTTTGACAGCTTCAGCGGCACACTCTCATCGGAACCAAATCTGATCATGAGAAGAGAGAAAAGAAAGGAATAAAATGAAGAAAGGAAAGTGAGGAACCTAAGTAGGAAGCCACAAAAGTAGAGAATGGTGTGTCTAGTCGTAGTCTTCAGGAAAAGGGGGAGATGGGCCACAATCAAGCTTAAGAACAGAAGTCACTTCGCTCGATCAGCAGTCGTGATTGGGTCCCGTTCCTTTTTTTTCTTTTAATCTAAATGCGCAATTTTCAGGCAAGATATCATATAAAAATCTTTCTTATTAGGGGAGCGGTCGACCCCCCCCCCCCCGAGATCCGGTATCCGCCCCTTTGTTAAACTCACTGACTATAAATGAAAGCAAAACCTTAATGGAATTTTATATTGAATGCATGTTAATTTCATTTTTGTTAAAGGACTTGTGCTTCTACGTATTTAGCGTCCAGCGAGCATGTGCGACTATCATTCTTTGCGCTGAAACCACATGAAAACATTAAATATAAAGTACCTCATTCAAGAGTAGAAGATAAACAAAAAGGAAAAGTCATCGTTAGATTCTTATGTTTTGACAAATTTGGACACATACTGAGCTTTGATATCTAAATTCGCTGATGAAATTAATCATTTTTCTTACTTAGAATATCTACATTCAGCTGACCTGAAACCTAGAGGTTTTATGTATTTGTTCTCCTTATTTTTCTTTGTTATATAGAGCCTAACAGTGCCTAAAGAAATCTTTCAGTCATAAAGCTTGGAGAAAACTTTAGTTTACTCATTAAAAATTACACTAATCCAGTCCTTGTTTGTCAGATAACATTTGATTCCATAATGTTTGCGTACAAAAATAAACAAACATCAAACATGACATGACCATTGAAACTATGTTTCAATCGGTGAAACTTTGGCTTACTAATAAAACTTATTAACAAATGTGTTTTATACAATATCAGTTGTATTAGTTTGAGAATGGAAAACATCACACAAAACAAACATACATTAACAAAACAAACATACATTAGAGTGGGTGCAAAAGTTTGAAAAAAAATCCCTAAGAAACACAATTTCGATTTTAAGTATTTATTTTCTTGAAAAAAAAAACCGTTAACGAAACAACTGAAATCATTTCAAACATTATGTCAGAGATACAAGTATTTATGTAACGCTATCATCATCATCATCATCATTGAATGTAACATCATATAGAAGAACTGTTTTATACTTATAAAAAAACAAATAGACATTCTACACCTAGACGGTATTTGTGTGTGTGTGGGTGTGTGTGTGTGTGTGTGTGTGTGTGTGTGTGTGGAGGCCTTAATTCAACCTTTCTTATCCTCTATATTTTTCTAAATACAATATATCTTTTATTTTCAACTTTTCTACAAACAGTTTTCTACTCTGACACGTCCTTCAAAGAATGTATTGTATACCAAAGAAAAATAGTGTTTTTCTTCTGATTGTTAACTAGTGCAGTGTGAGTATTTGAGCTAGGCACTATGTTTTACCTAAAGCCGAGATATGGGTGAAAAGCTTATTAAAAGGATGGAAAGGATAAAACAGGGTAGAAGAAATCTGAAGAAACGGAATGGGTGAGAATTCAAAGTGTAATTCTGTTCTTACTGATTGGCACAAAATGATAAGATGACCGACTTGAGATTTTTCCCCCCTACTTATTAGTTATCACCATGATCAGTGCAGTCATCATTTTCCCATCCGCGTTTCCATCCTAGGTCAGCGTGTTTATTTTCTTTGATTTTTACTGCAGCTCTCTCCTGATCATCTTCGTTGTCATGTAATTCTCCTCCTCATCATCAGCTCATCACAGTCAGTTTCAAACAATAGCCGCAGTTATATTTGAATTGCAGCTGTTTAAATTACTAAAGGCACACACCCCCTCAATAATATTTTTCTTTTTTTTTCAGATTTCATCAAAATAAATTAACATTTGAAATTATTCTTCATATAGCTTTTCCCCAACACATACAACTAACAAAAGCAAATATCAACGAAATTATGAAATTAGTTATTAAGATAGTTACTGAGACGCCCCACCTCCCCCCCCCCCTCACGCGGGCGTCTTTTTAAGGACGTTCCACAGTTAAAATGAAATCCATGTCATTTCCTCCAAATTTTGTATAGAGTTACTTTGGTACCTATGTAGGCCAAAAATGCAAAAAATTAATATAGGTTCATGTGCTTATTTTTTTTCTACGGGACTTTGAAGTTGCCATAATTTGATGGCAGATAAAATGACACAATCAAGAGATTTAGGCCTCTATTAGACCTCATGATTTCGACAAACGAGTATAAATCACTTTTACCCTGTCAAAATCCTATTAAACTTCATCAAACTTTCCAGATTTGTAGCGAAATGTATGACAAAGGTGGAAAGACTGTTTAAACTGGGCCATCTGTACTTCTCTTTAAACTAGCAGCGCCCTCATGTGGCGAAAGTGGTGCCAAAAAGGACAAAAACATAATCTTAGAGGCTTGGAGTCTACACGAAAAATAAAAAGGACAGTTTAAGCTGCACTTTATTCAAAATCGATGTCATTTTCATGAAAATTTGCAAAGTTGTAGAGGAATGCCTACCAAAGGGGTAAACACATTAAAAAAGGGGGTTCATGTGCTCGTTTTCAAGCTGTCGGCACCCTAATGGCTGCGAATCGGCTTGAAAACCACAAAATGCGCCAAAAACAGGCAAAAGGCTGAGAATCTACACTGAAAACGAAAGTTGGTCAAATGACTAAAAAGATTAGTCATTCACTATGTCTTATTTGACTAAGAAATAATTAGTCATTTGTTCTTAAACTGACTAATATTAATTAGTCAATCAAATTATGTCTTATCTGAGTAATCCTGGAAATAATTAGTATTGCATGAGAAAGAATTGGTCCGTAAATAGTCCTACACTAAAATCAGTTAGTCTTACATTAGTCTTTCATTAGTCTTTTTACTAATCATTATAAATGATGACATGACGTGGTGCTGAGGTAAGCTGTCAGTCATGGGAACTAATTTCACACATGCATATTCAAATCATACTTTTAAAACAAAGGCGGTTCTTGACACCCTGAATGCTTGTCATAGGCTTGACTGACATAGCAACAAGTAGTGTACGCAAACTTGATTCCAAGTTATTTTTGTAGTTAATAGACCTGTTTACTAACATATTCAAATTTCATGCATACCTTTCAATCATTGGTTGTTGTTGTTGACAACCGGAAAGCTTGCCAAAGGCTTTCAAGACAGAGCAACAAGATTATTAATGTTACACAAGTAGGCAAGTACTAGTGTTTGTTCATTACTAACAGGTTTAAGGAATATCTCCTCAATAATTAGTCTGTAGTGCAGACGTCCGGTCCAGGTTTTCCTGAGATTATATAAACACTTTTCATTGGACTTCTCAATTAAACACAGGAATAATGCCTGCAGAAATAGGTAAAGATATCTCATTCAGGTATGCAGTATTCAGTTTTCTGAGAGTAGGGCCTCCAAAAGAGGGGTTTTCCTACTAAAGAAAGCACACGAATTTCGAATCGCGAGCAATATACGCCGATTCACATTAAATTTCATTACACAATGCTATTGTTATTTGAACATAATCACTGTGACCACATAATTTGCCATTAGGCAACCTAACAAATTGTATTGGTTGCCTGGCTGGCAACCAAGGGAAAAAGGTAAAGTGAGAGCCCTGTGAATCTTTACTAAAGCTTTAGACAGGCTTTCCAATCAATGGTAATTGTTACCATATTAACATGACGAATGTAAATGTAGTCAATTTTGTAAACCAAAACCAGCGACAGCTACCTGCTGCGCTCCAGGCCGGCCAGCTCGGCAGGCTCGGTGTTGCATCTGCGCTGTGCACCCACTGCGAGCAATGATCAGCTGACGCGCACAGCTGATCAATCAGCTGTGCGCGTGACGTTTTAACCTGCGCGATAGGGATGCGCAGAAACATAACTGTGGAACGTCCTCAAAATGTTAGATTGTTTAGTGTATTTGCAACAAACAATACAGGAGGCGTTCACAAAGTTCCCATGCAGTGTAGTCTTCAGTGGTGTAGATACAGGGACTTCAGTATCGTGCAGGCTGTGTGTGTGTGTGAGGGGGGGGGGGGATAGGTGATGACCCGCCACATTTCGAAGTTTGGAAGTTGGTGTAGTATAAACGCGTATACAAAAATACATCTGTGGGGCAATCCTTCCCCTCCCCCCCCCCCCCCCCAATGAGAACCTTTAAGATTATGGCATAATGTTCGGAGGGTTGGGCCTGGATGATTACATTAGAAGACGAAGTGATGGATCGAAACGACTATATATAAAAAAAAAATAAGAAGAAGAACAAATACATAAAACCTCTAGGTTTCAGGTCAGCTGAATGTAGATATTCTAAGTGAGAAAAAATGATTAATTTCATCAGCGAATTTAGATATCAAAGCTCAATATGTGTCCTAATTTGTCAAATCATAAGAATCTAACGATGACTTTTCCTTTTTGTTTATCTTTTACTCTTGAATGAGGTACTTTATATTTAATGTTTTCATGTGGTTTCAGCGCAAAGAATGATAGTCGCACATGCTCGCTGGACGCTAAATACGTAGAAGCACAAGTCCTTTAACAAAAATGAAATTAACATGCATTCAATATAAAATTCCATTAAGGTTTTGACCCCTCCCCTAAAAAGTAAGATTTTTTATCTGATATCTTGCCTAAAATTGTACATTTAGGAAAAAAAAACAAAAAGAACGGGACCCAATCACGACTGCTGATCGAGCGAAGTGACTTCTGTTCTTGAGCTTGATTGTGGCCCATCTCCCCCTTTTCCTGAAGACTACGACTAGACACACCATTCTCTACTTTTGTGGCTTCCTACTTAGGTTCCTCACTTTCCTTTCTTCATTTTATTCCTTTCTTTTCTGTCTTCTGATGATCAAATTTGGTTCCGATGGGAGTGTGCCGCTGAAGCTGCCAAACCCTACACCCTTGGGTGGAAAAGCGTGGCCAATACTAGAGTTTTTCTTTTCTTTTGCTCCTCGATAAAATGGGAGCAAAAGGCTGGAAATTTTCAAAAAAGTTAGCAATTAGAGCGACAAATTACTGTATAGCTTCTTAAACTAGTAAAAACCTTCTACCCCTCCCCAATCCCCGTTTGTCATCCTCGAGGAGCTGCTCTCCTCCGGGAAAGTTGTAATAAAAATACTTGATCAATTACTTAAGTTTGATTAAAAAAAAAAAGAAAAAGAAAATTTATTACCACTCCTCAAGTGCCAGGCGTGGTCATAAAATCAATTTTCCTCCGGTCATTAATCTTGTCCTCAAAGTGGGGGGGGGGGGGGGGGGATGTCCTCCGGGGGAGTTGTCAGATGGGAGTCGTTCCCGGGGAAGTTGACCTCCTGGGGATTTGTCCTCCGGGGGAGTTGTCCTCGGGGGAGTTGTCCTCCTGGGGAGTTGTCCTAGGGGGGCGCTGTCTTCGGGGGAGTTGTCCTCCGGGGGAGTTGTCCACCGGGGGAGTCGTCCTCGGGGGAGTCGTCCTCCGGGGGAGTGGTCCTAGAACCAGAATTGGACGCTTTTAACACGTTTAACAAACGTTCAACAACAACAACAACAACAACAACAACAACAAAAAAGATCAGGGAAAAACGTTCTGTACACGTTAGGTACCGAACGTTTAATTTTGTAACGTCTGATAACGTTCTACAAACGTTTTGTAAAGGACGTTTCATTTTGTAACGTTCATTGACGTTTTAAAAACGTTTTCCAAAAAACTGTGCTTTGTGGTAAATGCTAAGTCCAAACTTTGACGTTTTATATACGTTTTAAAAACGTCTGTTTTAGACGAAGATGTACGAAACTTCAAAAAACTTTGAGGAAACGTTCTGTTTGCTGGGTCGGTGCTTTGTGATAGGCCTATAACTGTTCAACACGGGAGAACACTCCACTGGGTTTGTAATGGCCGGATGCCAGCGCTGATAGGCCGAAAACCTCCTCCATTGCGCAGAAATGAAAATCGAAATTGTCATGGTAATTCTGGTTTCCCCAAGAGTTTTTTATTGTTGAAACAGGAACAATATATGAACCTCTACATGATTCGCGTAAACTGTTTAAATGATTTTGTGATAAGACTATAAATATGGGTTTTGCCTTAGTGGTCTAATACGGGCTTCAAATGAATTTCGGTCCGTTACCATGGTTAC
Organism: Echinometra lucunter; assembly: GCA_029962745.1. NCBI lineage: Eukaryota > Metazoa > Echinodermata > Echinoidea > Camarodonta > Echinometridae > Echinometra > Echinometra lucunter. The sequence continues at coordinate 1,739,094 of CM057159.1, forward strand.
GTACATATTTCGGGAGGGCTCCTAGGCTGAAATCATTTTATTTAACCAAAGGAAACTTCACATAAAAAATGGTGCTTTTGTCCGTCATGTCACGAAAATCGAAAAAATGACCCTAACCCACCCAGCTAACAAAAGCATTTTGTATTATGAATTTCTAATCCAAATGTACATTTCCGACTTAAAAAAAAAAAAAAAATTATATTCATAACAAAAAGGCGAGATTTCTACACCTAGCTAGTTCTGAAATAGGGATTTATTAAACACTAATCCTGCCACGCAAGTTGCACCAATGAATTTCTTGAATGTTTTTCTTTGATTGTGTATTAATGGATCATAAATACATTGAACAAATTCATTCCAGTTTTCTCATTTTATTTTAATGTAAAAATTCAAGTGATACGGAGTTAAATAGACAAACTTGATTTCAATGGGTGTTTTTTGTAGAGTACGTTGCATTTTCTAATTTATGAAATAATCCAAAAAAGTAGCTAATACAAATCGATCGAACGAGGCAATAAATCTTTGACGAAAGAAAATAGTTCCGTGCACAATGGAAGAGACTTGAATTCCAACCCTTTATCCTCTCCTCCGATTTATCCTTTAAACCACAACATCTCCAGATTGTATTTCTGGTCTATAATGTGTTTATTGCAAGGTCGAGACATGGTTAAATGATACATCTGCTAGCTTTTAGAACGAGAAGATGAAGCAATATCTTCAAGGGAAAGTCCCTTGATTGTAGCACAGTTAATAATTAATCCAAGTACATGTATGACGTAGAAGGTATCTGCAATGTCTCTATGTATGTAATCAACAAAACCCGTCATTTTTAGGGTTGCAGCCTAAAATGCAGTGGCGTAGCCTGGGTGCAACCATAGAGGGGAGGGAAAACGTAATCATGAGAGAGAGAGAGAGAGAGAGAGAGAGAGAGAGAGAGAGAGATAGAGTGTGAGAGAGAGTGATAGAGAGAACAAGAGAGAGGGAGAGAGAGAAAAAAGGAGGAGGGAGGGAGACAGTAAGAGAGAGAGTGAAAGAAAGGGTGAACGGAAGGAGAGGATAAGAGAGACAGATGGGGAGGGAGAGAGAAAGAAAAGGGGAGAGAAAAAAGGAGGGAGGGAGACAGTAAGAGAGAGAGAAAGAAAGAGTGAGAGGAAGGAGAGGAAGAGAGACAGATAGGAAGGGAGAGAGAAAGGAAGAGAGAGAGAGAGAGAGAGAGAGAGAGAAAGAAATGAGGGGTTGGACGAAGGGGTCCGATCATGGGTGTCGATTTGTGCTCGCGGTTCGGTGGGATGACTGATTCCGATGATCCCTTACCGCAGAGCAAAGCGACCGAAAGGGTGTGGAGGATCAAACGTGAAGGATAAGAGAGACAGATGGGGAGGGAGAGAGAAAGAAACGGTGGGAGAAGGAAAAGGGGAGAGAAGAAAGGAGGAGGGAGGGGGAGGAGACAGTAAGAGAGAGAGAGAGCAAGAAAGGGTGAAAGGAAGGAGAGGAAGAGAGACAGATAGGGAAGGGAGAGAGAAAGGAAAGGAGAGAGAGAGAGAAAGAAAGAAAGGGGGGGGGTGGATGAAGGGGTCCGATGGTCACCTATAGACTTTATAAAAACAAACATTGCCATCTATCATGCGTTCCATTCCCCACACCAACCATTCTCCCTTTCTCTTTCTGTTAAAAAAAAAAAATTGTCTGAAGGGGAGGGAGACGTGCCCTGGTCCCTCTTCTTCTTGCCACAGTCCAAATTTGACCACTGTTTATTTTATGCCTTGACTTCCTTTCTATATTCTATTATAGAGTACGCGTAGTTTCAATATTGTTTTAAGACGTTATTTTGGCAGTAGGAACTTCCTCATTTCTGCTTTAAAGTCATCTCCCTCTCGATAGCTGGGCAGTCGTAAATCTCTCTCGAAACACTTCATTACTATTCTTCTCTTTGAGTATCAACTTTGTAATCGACCATGGATCCATACTATGGCGAAACCGAGTCCCTTATCGACTATGGAACCTTTAGTGTTGATCACACTGTTCAAACACAAGAGAAGCGAAGTTCTGAAGTCGCTGACAATGGCAATGATGATTTGCCATTCGCTGTCTCTTTCGCCTTGGTAGTGGTCGGCATGTGGAAACCCTCCCCTCATCCCGAGTTGACATCGCCACAGGACGACCACAAACAGGACGCTGACATCGGAGGAGTGGAGTTACCCGACATCAATGAAACCATCACGACTAAGATTCTGACGGATGATGACGACATGAGCGATGAAGACTTCATCGACTTGAAGTTTGAGTCTTCTAGTAAAAAGAAAGCTACTAAACGTGAGTTTTTCGCACTCCTTTGCCTTTTAAACCTTACACTGTTATTTCATTCTCATATTTTTTCGTAGATTGCATCAGAGGGTGACGACAGTAGGCCCCAAATGGAGGGGGGGGGGGATTTTACCTGGTACCCTACTTACTACCACCCCTAAAAATCCTAATTAAGTTTTTTTTAGTTGACTATAAAAAAATTGTGTCATTGGTTGCATAATGATTAAAGATAGAGTAAAGTATCGAGCGGATCCAATATGTTTCGACAAGAATAACACATATCATTGATACTGAATACTCAGTGCCCCCTCCCCCCATGATCTGGATAACTCAAAAGCTATAACATGTATCAGATCGGGTTTTTCACATTATAAAGTTGCGAAATATATATTCATTTGTTTAATTAGCAGTTACCTTCATGAATATTCTGCAATTACTGCTCTAAATATCTTAGAGAGCTTATACCTTCTGAAAATCAAAGCCACAAAATCTGCGTACCCTTGATTTTAAAAATATGGAAATTAAACAGATATTTAGAGCATAATTATTTTGAATAAATTTGACATCCTTTAACTTTACAATGTTAAAATCTCAGTCTGATACCAGTTATAACTTATGAGTTATTAACAATAAAAACTTTCTACCTTTTATTTTTGTTAAACACAGATACAATAACTAACTTCTAGTTTCTCAATCATGTTAGTGCATTGTATCTAGAAGGGTTTAGCTGGACTTTATAGATACATTCGTGAAAACTAATTTTCCCACAGTGCAACATAAATTAATCACATGCTGCATGCTAACCGGTAAAGGCACTCGGGCTCAAGAAACAGTTTCTATTTGTAATTTGAAAAGAATGATGATTGATGAAATACGCGAAGTGGCTTTCGGACTGTAAACCAGAGGAGGTTTGAATGCTTGAGGTAGGCGAAGAGATGAGGAGACTTGGGGCTTGAAGTCGCCGAACAGGTGAGAAGACTTGAGGCAATCTGTGGTTTACAGTCCTTTTCAGGACTTCACCCAGTTTCAAGAAAGATATTCTACTCTCTATCTCTCCCTCTTTCTCGCCTCTCATTTTCACCTCCATCTCTTTCCACTTTACCTATAGTCCTTTCAGGACTTACCACATGGTGAACCGTAAACCCTTCTACGATTATCCGTACCATCATGCAAACCTTCAAACATCATCCAATTTCAGTCATATTTGACAGACTTGTACTGCTCTAGTAAAGATGGACACAATACTAGTGGAATTTACCAAAATGCTAGTACAATATTTTACTAGAACATAGGATCATACCGGCTCGAACACTATTATTTGACAAGGTTCTTGTGAAAATGACCAGAATTCTCTAAAATAATTGTTCATTTTTACTAGAATTCGGGTCATTTTCACTAGAATTGTGTGAGTTTTGACTACAGTGTAAATGCTCGTGGGATCAGGCATTTTAGTCAAGAAAATTACTCGAATTTTGCTCATTTTCACTAGATTTCTGTCAGCTTGATTAAAATATAGGCCCTCTGCTCACTTTACTAAAATTCTGGACATTTTCACAAGCACTGTGTCAATTTCGACAAGAATAGTGTTGTTGCCCCTGGTATAGGGCAGTCAAATCTGACTCACTAAAAAAGATCTGATTCGATATCAGTACTAGCATTTTGGTAAATTCCACTAGTATTGTGTCCATCTTTACCGATTCTCCGATCCCTTCACAGGCCATGCTTGCTGCCAATTGACAAAAGGATTATCTTTAAAATTTTGTTACTAGTACATCATTTAGTTTACTCTCTTTCCCCCACATACCTGTGCAATTCTATTTCCAAATACAATCCCACACGAAGTCTTCGCTCGTCATCAGACACGCAGTTGCTTGATATACCTAGAATAAAACATGCTTGGGGTGATCAGGCTTTCTCAGCCATGGGTCCAAAAACCTTGAATGAACTCCCTCTATTATTATGTCGACTTTCGTCAACAGAAACATTCAAATCACAACTGAAAACTCATTTGTTCTATTTGTTGTGATTATTCCAATATTCTAATTTACAATGTCTATAATTCTGTTTTTCTTTTTCTTATGTTTGTTTAATGTATTTTTCTGTAAGCGCCGTGAGCGCCGAAAGGCGGACCTGTGCGCTATGCAAGTGGCCACTATTCTTCGATCATTTTTAAAGTAAATTGCATGAAAAATGTGCGTTTAATATAGAAAATGTAAAATGGTCGCTTTTTTTGCTTACAGACGTAAAGCCATTTTTGTCATAATTATTGCAGACCGGAAAATATCAAATACCTTGCAATTTAATTTTAATATCCTCAACAAAGAAAAATTTACACAACATAAGACATTCAAACCTAATTCTATCGCAGTCAATTTCGAAATGCAGCTACGGTTGTACAGTAATGAGAGAGATGACTTTTAAAGTCGTTTAAGGTTGATGAAAATCATCAGCTATAGCATCCTCTTCCCCGACACACTTACTCATCAACCAGACTGTGTTGATTGCTTCAGAATCATAAAAACTGCAAACAGTTCACGGTGTAAACATCAAAATAAATGTGAGTAACTGATTAATTAAATCATGCATCTGATCGTGATGATCACCTATATATTGAGTTTCGCTTTCTCTTTTGTTTGTGGATGATTCATCTTCATCTATTTATTTTTAAAAATAAACAATGGTAATTATTTTCTATTATTATGACATTTATATAAGCTTCTTACAATTATAACAACCAATAGCCAAAATTCATATCCAAATATATTAATTTCCTATGCATTAAACGGAAAAAACTACTTTGGCCACGAGTTTGATAATTGCTGGTTGTTGTGTGGCTCCGGCCTTTGATTCAAGAGGTCCTAGGTTCGACCGCGTACATCCTTAGACAAAGTGATAAAGGGATATTATAGTCACAATATATGGGGCTCTGAAATGTTCGCTGACTCTCCTTGCTTCTTCTTCGAAACCGTGTGTCTTTGCGCGAGTGAAAAATATTGTCGGCAATTCTCGGTGCTGCGTGTGTGTTCCGTATTGACCGTGTAGAACACTTCGCCAGCGCAGTATACGGTCGAGGATTTCCGCTTCATCCCGAATGTGGACCACGCTAAATCCCGTAGACTCAGAATTATAATATACCTTTAAATCAACTTTAAGTCCCTCTATACCCACATGTACTAAATGAGTTCCTGGCAAAGATGGGGTAATAATAATTGCAGGTCAAGTTATGCTGGTGTTGCTTGGTAAATTAACCTCAATCATTATTATCACTACTCGATCACATATTGCAGTGTTTAAAATTTGTATGTTTGGTTACAGGGGTATGGAGGAATGTTCTCATCGAAGTATTCTCTCTCATCTATCTCGCAACCCTGAGCACGGTTCTCTTGGTTGATGGTGGCACGTATCTGTACAACTTCTGGGGGCTATCCAGTGAACTTATCTTCTTGATCTCCTATATCACATTTGTTCTTCCGGTCCTCTTCGGTCCCATATATACATTGCTGATTCGTCTTTCGACTCTTCTACCTGGTCTGAATTCAATGCACAGCTGTCCTCTCGACAAGGCCTATGTCCTGCGGCGAGTTCGGGTTCTACGCACTCCAAAGAACCGTCATCTGTTGAAGCCACTGTTCATGTTGGCATTCATCAGTTGGCCATTGGGTCAGGCTATCCTGAGAGTTATGACATCGTCGGTCATCCATCATAAATGCCATCTCAGTTACTTTCTCTTCAGCGACATCTCCAGCGCATGGGGACTGGTAGTTTACGGCTTCTTCTGGTATCTCATGTACATTGAACGCGCATCACTTCACCATGATCTCAATCGCGTCGTGAACAACGTCAAACGCGCGTCATTGACGGACAATGTTGACGCAGCGCGTTGCGAAATACGACGCGTGCATCTCGACTATCTCGTCCTACGTGAGCTCATGGGCGTCTGGATGGCAATTACCATGGTAACAACCTCTTGGGGTCTCTTGACGCGACTCTCCTGGGACTATGCCATCTCTGGACAGACTCTCAAGGACAGTTTCGATAGACAAGCCAAGATGTATCTTGACGTCACCATCTGGTCGGAGAAGATCATGTTCATTGTTTTCCCTTGGATCGCGCTTGGTGGAATCAATCTTGAATACCTATGGCAAAGGTTTTACCATGCTCTAGAAAGGATTCGCTCCTATCAACACCGTGCCTTCTGGATGGCTGTACAGCTACACGCATCATATATCAATCATATTGGTAGTCCAGAACTTAAATGGACCCTTGTCTTTGCATTCATCGGACCCTACCTGACTCTTCAATCTAGGATGAACATAAATCAGAATCTGGAATTCTGGAATGGTCCTTTTCCAAATAATTGCTCGGAGGGTTAGATGGTACCACTGGTGTCGATTTCTATTTGTGCTTATCGGGAAGGGGGATGGGAATTGGTGCCCAATATCCTCGGCGAGGGAGCTAAGCGACCGAGCTGGGGAAGGGTGTCTATTAGATTATAGAGCCAACCCACATCATAAAACCATCATCACAATGCAATTGTGATATTAACTCCATACCAGTACATGCCTTTATCCTATCAACTCAATTCCACATAAAACTGCATTACACTGATACATGTGTATCTTTAACTCCCAAACAATTATCATAATCCTACTGCTCATTTACTCCATTCCATACAAATTAGTAAACTCCTTAACACTCATCATAACTACTCATCTAGACCATTCCATATAAATCTACATTACACTGGGCAAACTCCTTTTCAGTTATCATAACCCAACTACAATTATTATTATTTACCTATTCCCAACATGTTCTCCTTTTCCTTGCCTCTTTGCCTAAGTATGAAAAGGAGTTGAAAAATTAAAATTATATATATACATATATATCAAAACAAACAAAAAAATCCACATCAAGCTAAAGCTGATCAAATTAAAGCAACTTGAAAAATCAACTTGAAGGCTCAAGGCAATAAGTTAACATTTAAACACTATCAAAATGAACAAGAAATGATTCAAATTAAAAATACACACTACAGTCCAAAAATAGCTGAGAAATCAGTTCATGAAGATAAGTAGTCTGTAAATTATGGACATTGGTTAATGCCAGAAGAAGTGAGAAGGTTGAGGAGTAGAACAGGCCATGTAGATCTGAAGACCAAGTGATGACCAAGACGTGGTAGGTGACTGTGCCGATGGAGATTGGAGAACTTGGATGGCTGAACAAAGCGGCGAAGGCTGTGGCATAGCGAGGATGTGGAAACACCTGGAACTGTAGACAGTAGTACGAGAACACAAAACACACAGACAGCGGCTAGAGGCTCAGGTAACATTTTACCGTAGCATAAATCGAGACGATAAAAAGCAGGAACAGATGGACGATGACATAACGATGAGTTCGGGTCAAGAACCGGGCTCAGGATCAGGTTGCTTCATTGCTTCTGCATCGCTGACTGGATCTAGGACCCCACATGTAAGGAGAAGGATAGACGGGCTGCTGGCCTGCTGCACAGGGCCGGGGTGCGATCCCCCCCCCCGAACCTTTGGGGCTTCAACATGAAAATTCACGACTTGCGTCTTCGGAATAAGAGTACGCATGGACTTGTGTGACTGTGTGGCTTGACTGAGACTCAGACGATGACTGATGATGAGCGTGCATGAGATCTGAGAGAGAGAGTGCATGGGCACGCATGCTGTCTTTTCATTCGACTATGGTTCTATACAATGAGCTAAGTAAGCCTGACGTGCTAAGGCCAAGGTACAATACAGTTGATTAGGTTTTATTGTTGGACCCATGAAAAGCTAAAAGTAAAAAAAAAAACAACCAACAAACAAACCCAAAGTTCTTTAACCCTCATGTACACATTTACAATTTGCATTGTGAGGAGCTGTGACCAAGTCCACGCGCATGCACAGTCTTATTCCCAAGCCGCAACTCATGGATATTCATATAATGTAGCCCCAAAGGTTCAGGAAAAAAAAAATCGCGGCCGGGGCACCAAAAGGAAGAATACAGGTCACTGCGTCGACCTACGCAAACCCGGCAGAGAGGTGAAACCACTGCAACACCATTTCGGGTGAGTGGGACCGGGATGCAAAGATACCTTGCTAAGGTACCTTGTCGATGTCGCGCAATTCCAGCAAAATGCGCGCAAGGTATAATACATATTGTACAGTCTACGGCGCAGCACAACTGCAATGCGCGAAGCTGGGTACCCACTTCTACGTCATGCCTCATACTCAAATTTTTTTAGTCAACTCATGACTTTTTATGAGAAAATTTGCCAAAATGCATTGATTTCGATTGAAAATCATCAAGTTTTTTAATGTTATTCTTCTTAGAATTGTATTCTCGATCATAAATATTAAAAAAAAAAATTGTACCATTGTGTAATCACTGTAAGGAATGAGTCCGTTATCCCAGCGTAAGCCACTGCGCGTAAAGCTGCTGCTTGTCTCTTTGCAAATTCAACATTACCATGATTATGTTGTGCCAAATAAATTATCCCATGATACATGTATATCTTGAGCTAAATAGGAGACAAGCTGCACCTTGAGAGATAATGGAGAAAACATGATATTTTGTGTACAAATCATATTAAGAGTTGTCCTCACAGAAATGGAATTTCTTTGGTTTCCTTCTAGACCTGCTATTTTAAGCAACATTGCCAATTTGCGGATGCAAAAAAAAAAAGAGTAAATTGACACTTTTCAAACTTTCATAACTCATTTCTTAACCGATTTTGAAGGAACTTATCGTAAAATTGCTTCTCTCTATTCTCTCTTTTCATTAAAATGGATTTCCCCCATGGTTTCATTCTACTTTAAGGCGACCCCAGTGCAAGCCATGTACTCCTAGGAAAACTCGTCCCTCCTTCAAACACGTTTTTTGTCATGCAATTTTTTTGGGTTTTTTTATCATGTGAAAAATATATACATGTATCTAAATGAAATCAGAAATCTGACTGTAAATAAGAGTTACGTGATTATTAATTTTATTATTTTAAGAATACCGTGGTTTTCTGCTGTGTTAACTTAACACTCGCAGTGTAAGTTAAAAACAGAAAAAGATTTTTAAAAAATGATTGATCTACACCCATCGACAAGTCAAAGAAATCTTAATCATTATGATTAAGTCCCAAACCAGGAATGTGCATATAACTGGTGAGCCACAACCTGGCCAGACCTGGGCCCCGTTTCATAGAACATATTATCAGTAACAAGTTGAAATAATTGTTATAAGCTACTGAAATCAAATTTGCTCTCAGCCAATAAGATGCAATTTGCATCTTAATGGCTGGGAGCAAATTTGTCATAGAAATGGGGTTGATACTTATAACAGTTTTATGAAACGGGCCCAGAGGTGCATAGTGACAATGACCATTGGTAGATGCTTGGGGCAAATATGCAAATTAGCCTCAGCACCTTAGGTGGGTTCCAAGCCCTAACAATTATTATAGCATCAGACAGGAAGAAAGTTTTACTGCAACAAGCCATGTATATTATTTGGATCAAAAGTCACTTAAATTGTGAAACCAGGAGGTCAAAGAATCGGTAAGTTACAAAACTAATTAATACAAATACTGTTAATCTCTGCGTATTAAATTCATAACATAAAAGAAAAAAAATAATTCTAAAGTTGTAAATAAGCCAAAATTTTCCATCAATATTACTAAAGTAGTATATCGTTGGACAAAGTGGTCAGAGTACTGCGTGTGTGCACAGAAGTTGCCATAATGTACAATTATACTTACTTAGAAGAGTTACAGTTATAGTGAATTTGCTTTATAGTTGAAGTTATAGTTTGATTCTTGAGAATCATGAAGTAGGCCTAGATATTCATGAATATGCTTAACATTTGTATATCGTTAATAACTTCAGTTATGTGTTGCTAAACTATACAGAAGTAGGTTTTTAAGAAAGTACTCAATCGTGTGGAGAGGCAATGAGTAAACAGAATGGACATACTGATGCCTTTGTTTAAACTTCGGACCAGTGGGATGAGTCAGAAGGCTGTGGTCAGTGCACTGATCTCTACACTAGTGTAGTGTAGAGATCAGTGGGTCAGTGCCATCTCAGAAGTGATGCCGTTGCTATGGGCACAGGATGCTTGGAATAGAGGTGTGTTCATACTATGCTTTAGTTTAGATGTATCAGGATTAAAGTTAATACCGATAGCATAAGTTGAAATTAACTACGTTGAGTTTTGTGTTATTATATATACATTGTGTGTAGCCGTACGTTTATACTAGTAGTAAATACTAGTAGTAAATAGAAGTACTGGGAAGAATAAGAATATTAATATCGCATTGATCTGATCAGGAGGTGCCGTGGTTGAGTGGTCTAAGGCGCTTGACTGGAGACGCAAAAGTCGGGGGTTTGATCCCCGGCACGGCACTTATGTCCTTGAGCAAGGCATTTTATCTACATTGCTCTTTTATCGTACATCAAATAAATGAAAATGCTAATAGGCATTATTGATACCAACATGTGCACCTGTTTAAAAAACGTAACGTTGACACCATGAAATGTCGACTGTATATTAATTTGTATTATATCTCTATGTCATTACAGTGAACTACTCCCTCACCCAATAGTACAATCACTCACTTCTTCAATCACTCACTGAATCTATGTTCGTTTGTCAAGATAGTTATTATCGTTCTATGCTACGTAATTTGTACGTCACTAATACCACTTTCACACCAAACAAATATAACGGAATAAAAGCGTTTTTTGAAAAAAACGCTTTGGTATGAACACTCGGCAAAGCGTCATATTTGAAAACGGAATCAAATATTCCGCAATCTACGTGTGAGGTCTATCACTAGGTTTTGAGGTGTTTTGAAAACGGAATATTCCAAATATGACGCTTTATTTTTTGGTATGTACAGAAAAAGGAAATAAAGCGGAATGAAATGTCAAAGGTCAACCAGGTTCCCACCAAAAACCTGGAAAATGCGGCGAATCATGTATGAAGAAACAAACGCGTTAGCATTCGTACATGAGTTTAAAAAGTAAACTATACATACAAATTTAAAAAATAATTATTCAGTAAATTTAAACAAATTGCAATAAGTTAAGTAATAATTATACATTTTATTCTGAATCACTGATTTGTTTTGTTACATATATCAAATAAAACAAAAAAATTATACAGCTAGAGATAGCAAAATGCATGGTGGGTAATGACGTATTTCCGCACTCTCTCACACCGTAATATTACGCTTTCGCTCAAAACGGACTTTATTGGTTCAGTGTGAACAGAAACCAGAAGCGTTTTGGAAGCGTTTTGAAAGTGAAGCGTCATGAAATATAACGGCATGGATATTCCGTTTCGGCAGTGTGAAAACAGTATAAATCTTCGTTCTTCATTGTTTATTCTATACTACCGCTCTTCATCTTCAATTCGTTTATAATGTTTTATATGAACATTGTTATTTCTCGATCACCTACAGTCAGTTATACGACGTTTATTAAACGGAACATAATTTATACGACAGGGTGATTGGACATTTATCATTGGAGCGCGTTCGGATATTGACTAAAGTGCATAAGTTAACCCTTAGCTATAGCTTAAAGCGCAAGAAGCTACATCTACGATGATATTTCCATTATGCCTATGCCGTAGAACTCTAAATATTTCATTATGTCACATGCTGTAGAACTCTAAATATTTCGTTATGTCACATGTGCAGGCAGAAGAGCTTTTGATAGGCCTATCCTAAAAACAGGAAAGTTTAATGACAGCAATACTAACAAACAAAAGAGTGGTTTCATGCAATAATAAACAGTTTATTGAACCATTGACAATAATTCTTTCCCCTGCACAGACCAAGCACAGTTTCAGAACAGGTTTTAAAAGGATAAATTTGTAATCATTATTATGCTTGTCTGTGAATCTTCGATTGTTTTCTACTTATTTTGGGTATGTAAATATTTTGTGTTTGAATTTTACGTTAATATACTCTGTGACTGTGCTTGGGTACTTTGATATAATGTAAATTAGTTTCATTTTTTGTATCTGACAATTTTCAATGATTGAGTTTGTCTTCTTTGTGCTTTTTAATTTTACAGTCATTTTCAAAACGGTTCAGATATTGCTATTATTTTTCTTAAATTTTGATTCTTTACATGTTTATATTGTATATACATACTTGAACTTGTAATTATTGTTATTTTTTATTTAAACTTTGAGTATTTGTAGTGTATCTTGTTCAGCCACAAAAAAAACACCACAATTTATATTTTAGAATTCTCGTATACATGTATATTCTTTCCCGATAGTATAATTCTATTGCTGTTTTATATTTGTATAAATATTTATAATGATACTGTTTCTTTTTATTATTTTTTGTTTTAAATATGTTAATTAATGTATCATTGCCATTTTTTTTTCCAGATCTACAATGTTTATTGATGTATTTACATTGTTTCACACGGCCCCATTGGGAACCAGTCTTGTAACTGTTTGAGCTTTTTAACCGTGCATAAATAGAGATATCAGTCAGTCAATCAATCAATTAATCAATCAATCAAACACCTTATTTTGTTCAGCACATGAATGCAACATTAAAAGATTAGCTTCAGTGGATAAATGTATTATAAGTTTTGTTCGAAGAGAAAAAGGTAGTACAAGTCAAAGAGGTCCTTCCCTGTAAGATGAATGAATGAATAAACGAACGAATAGATGAATGCATGAGTGAATGAAGCGGAATGAATGAATTAACGAATGAATGGATGAATGAATGAATGAATGAATGAAGAATGAATGAATGGATGAATGAAAGAATGAATTCATGAATGGATGAATGAATGAAAGAATGAATGAATGCATGAAGGAATCAAACTGGATGACTGGATGAATGAATGAGAGAATGAATTAATGAATGCATGAATGAATGTATGAATGAATTAATGAATGCATGAATGAATGTATGAATGAATGAAAGAATGCATGAATGAATGAATGAATGAATGCATGCAAGAATTTAACCAGATGATCTCACAATAAACTGTACAAGAAGCATATAACTATAAGATGACTTCATTGTTTCAGTTCAGCATTCTGAATTATATAGTTGGACAATTTTCGAATAATACAATTTAGTCGGTTGGACAGTCCTATTTAGCTAACAGTGTAACCTAGAAAAGTTCTTTCCGTTGAAGTTTATCGGCTGATTTATGATTCTAAGTGGTCTATGAACATTTTCAGCTTGTTTGGCCAAACAGCAACTTTAAGCAATTTGCATAATCTGCATAAATCTGTATGCATACAGGTTTTACAGCGCAAAGAAAACTTACACAGAATGTTCAAACTGAACTACGTGCCTATTGTGCATGTGCGCTGATACGGAACTCCAACAGCGTTGCCCATCTCTGTTCATGCAACCTGTGATAAAACGAAACGACCTTAATACACACAATGAGATATGGATGCAGATCCATTATTTATTTTGAGAGTGAGCAAAGCAAGCGAGCCAAAAATAACCACTTTTCTGGTTTTTAATCGCATTTTCGAATAGAAATTCTAAAATATGACGAACGAGCGAAGTGAGCGAACCAAAAATTACCACTTTTCTGGTTTTCAATCACATTTTCCAATAGAAATTCTGAAATATGATGGTTGTTTATGATAGATATTCAAAGCTTTTACTAACTGATTAATTAAAATATATTTTCTTCCTTAAAAAGTGGGGGGGGGGGAATATTTGTACACGCCATCCCCCCATCCCCCGGGATTTACGCCAATGAGGCCTGCTCCTAATGAACCGGTATTAATGTGTGCTAGCAGGTTGGCAGCCTTCTTGTATTGTTTTAGTTCCTTTTGGGACACCTCTTCGTGCAATGTTACCCGTACGGATTAAATCAACGTTATTTGAACACCCAAACACCACAAGTATGTTTCCAATTCACTTGTACATTTCAAAAATATCTTTTTCTTAAATATGATATGATTGTTGCAGTCATATAGGGTGCATAATGATGTACATATGTATCTATTCAATCATAAGACTTTGTATTTTTGTTAAAATGCTAGAGCCCAAATATTTCAACCACTGATATGTGAGTCTGTGTGTGAACACTACTTAGTTCGACTAGAATGTGGCTGCAGTAAACATTCGTTTTTAAAGATGGGCGTAAACGAAGAATATCCCGTTGTTAGTTTCATTCTTAATGAATGTAAGACTAAGTTTTCAATCATTATATAACTAAGTTGACATTTCCTTAATTTTCAGTACTAAACCCTGACCTGTAATTGCAAAAATTTGTTTAAACTCTGTTCTACATCCCTACAAAACCCCTATTTTATGGAAGTATCACACATCAGTGTACCCCGTTTCGTTTCATCAAAGGTTGAATTCACAAGATTGACAACGCTATTAAAGTTCCGTATCACCGCACATACACAATTAGTATTCTGTTTACATATTCTGTGTATGTTATCTTGGGTGGCATATCCTTTATCAATACAGATTTATGCAAATTATGCAAATTGCTCAAGGTTGCTGTTTGGGCAACCAAGCTAAAAATGTTCATAAACCACATAGTAACCTATGAAAAAACTTCAACGGAAAAAACTTTTCTAAGTTTGTAAATTGTCAAACCGACTAATTTAGGCAAAACTCAAAACTCTGTGAAATCATATTTCATGCCAATATGTCACAATTTTCTGTTATTGACAGTGAACTGGCATGACGGTGAAAGATTCTAGAGTTTGATAATATTTAACAAAAATAACAGCTTTTTGGTGTTTAGTAAACGTTTACAATCATTAGGATTGACTTATTAATGTCATGCATCCTAAAAAAGGAGCAATTTTGCAGCCTTTTGGGTGTAATCGTGCACCCTACAACATGAAAAAGGTGCAAAGATGCACCCTTTTGTAGGCCTACTTGGTTGCAGCCGGAAATGCCCATCTGCACCCTCAAGAGAGAATTTTGTGAAAACTTGCGCGAACGATCTCATGACAATAATTTTTGCACCAACTTTTTAGGAATGTAATTGATGCGCATTTTTTGCAGCCAGGCCAGGCAGATCAGATAACAAAAATGTGTCCTGCCTACATTATAGCAGGCAATAAGAATTCAATATATTTAAGAAAGAATTAAGTTCAGGAAACAAATTTATGTCGAATGAGGGGTCATCAAAAAAAGCATTTAGCCTTGTTGAACGTTGACCCCTAAAGAATGTAAACGTAAACAACACATTAAGGAGGAAATGAAAAGACTTATCAAATGCTACAATTTAGTCATTGCTAACTTTGAATTTCTGTGACTGACTTATATAACATATATATAACACTTATATATATATAATACTTATATAACACTTTGCAAATAGTTGGGGTAAACATCCTTGTTTAAAGAAAACTTTCGACATACATAGTGAGTTGGTTAGGGAAATTTTCGTGACAGAGCGGACAAAAGCACCAAATTTGGCATGAATACTCCTTATTGCCTACTAATCAATATTAGCCTAGGAGCCTTCGCCAATTTTTAAATTTACCCCTGTAAATTGCACAAATCCAAAATGGCCGCCATCGAACATCATGAAAACAAAAATTTCAGGTTAAATTATGACAAATTATTGACAGAAAATTGTAAAATTAATGCATAGGCATTGCAACACAATAATTAAATTAAATGGTAACGATTTAAAAAAATAGTTTGATAAAGGGCGCCCTCACTTAGATTTAAAAAGTTTACTTGAATGCAATCACTGATTTTTAGCAAGGGCAAATATGAAGAAAACTATTTGAGAGTAAAACATTCTACCTATTGCTGGGTGTTTTATACGCATGAATTAGATTATTCAGTTGGTTCTTAAACTTAGATCTGATGATTGATTGTGATTATTTTTTCTTGATGAATTACATTGTTATCACTTTCGGGCCTCCACAGAAGAAAAGACTAGGCTTGATAAGCATAGACGCCGAGGATTAGGAGTTTATACATGATTTGCAAGATGCTCCATAAATATTTCCTACATATATTTAATTTACTTAGATGTGATACTGTTTTTATGATATATGAAACAGAACACTTTTTTGGCATAAGTGACCATTGCTTTATCTGATTGAAGGATTACAATCTCACATTTCAGTTGTATCTGGAATAACATGAGATCGATATTCATGAAAACAGATGATTTTGTAATTTAGAGCAAAATCAAAATTAAGGAGTGATAAGCTCTAAGGCAATAAAGAACACTTCTCAATTAAGAGATACATTAGCAGGGTAGCAACACTGAAGAGGATACACTCTTCAATGTAACATGGTGTACGTGATTTGTATTACATGATAAAAACAACGTGATCGAATCATCAACAAAATATAGTAAGAAGCTAATATTAAAGAGGATGCATGATTCACGATCCTTTCCTCTTTCCGCAAAAAAAAAAAAAAAAAAAAAAAAAAAGATTTTGATGGGAGTGGCGCTGAAATGTGATGTTTGTTTTCGTTCATGCGTAACATTACATCTTTGAAAACCATATCACGAGTTCTAAGTCCCAATAATCGACAAGCATCACCTAAATAAGGGTAGCGATGTGCCAAGAATACTTTTTTTGTATTTTAACTTGCCTATCTCGACGCCAAACCAACATTTTTTCTATAGTGGGGCGTTTGGGAAACTGGTGTTCGTGCAAGAGGTATAAGACCCCTTTCAAAACAGTGGTAAGCTTAAAGAATAGAATGAATGATCAGTTTGCTTTCTGTCTCTGATCGCACATATCCATAATTTAGACATCATTAACAGATAAAAGAAAAATTGTCGAGCAACCAAACTTGATTTGTAAAAAGGAAAATGAAAACAGCTTCACATTATAGTGATTTGTATCAAAGCGATCACTTATGATTTTATTTATTTATATTAATAAACAGATGTTCGATATTAATAAATAGATAGAAGAATAGATTCTTCTTTATATTCACTTCTTCATTTATCTATTTATCTATTTACTTTTTTCCTCCAAATTTCAGGACTGTGACATGCAGGGCCCTTATTGTAGTCCTTATTCCCGGTGTCGAAATCATATTTCAGACCGGGGTTAGATGTGTCGTCCAGGCATCGTTATACTATACGCTGTGCCATGTTTCAAGAATTTGCCAGTTTTAGGTCATGATATTTTCATGTGTCTCAATCTTATGCTACAGTAGGGTCTATTACTATTTCAGTATGTGACACAGCTGCTCTGGTATTCGACCGGGTCTTATCCAACTATACCTCTGTGGTGGAACGCATGGCTCCCCAGCTAACAATTGGACGTTTTTCGTTATTTGGACGTTTTGTCAAAACGTTTTCAGAACGTCTTTTTGTGGAAGGTTTTCGACGTATCTAAAACGTTTCATAAAAGTTAAAAAAAGTTAAAAAGTTTTTTAAACGTTAAAAATAGCAATAAAAAAACCTTTCAAAATTTTTAAGGACCTGCTGAAAACCTTTTGGACGTTATAGACGTTCTGCAGACGTCCACAAAACGTTTTATTGGACATTTGTAAAACGTTTTCTAAACGTTAAAAAATTAAAAACCTTTTATGCATTTCTTTCTAGTCTAGGGACCTGCAGAAAACCTTTAGGCGTTTTACAAATGTTTTGAGAACGTTCAGAAAACCTTTTCAGAACGTTTAGAAAACCTTTAAGAACCTTTTAAGAATGTTCAGAAATCCTTTGATAATTATAATATTAAAAAAATTATCCAGAAGAGAAGTTCTTTCAGTAGAATCCTCTTAATGATACCTACAGTCCTCCAGTAATCCTAACAACCCTATGCCTCTATCCTATCCTATCCTATCCTATCCTATCCTATCCTATATCCTAAACCTATGTACTGACTTCTTGTCAAGTCTTTCTGTATATAGGGACCAGATTGCAATGACCGTTGAAAACATTTGATAATTACAATTTTGAATTTAGACCCAGAAATACCTCTTCGAATTGCATTTTGGGCATTAAAATCAATGTTTTGCATTATTTTTGCATTATAGAATTTTGCATTACAGAAAGGCCAAAATAGATTGCCATTTGTCCTTTTAAAATTATGATTTTGGTCAATTCTAGGTCTTTTGTGAATATTCATGAATCATGATCGATTACTTTCCGGTTTAAGGACCTACAGAAAACCCTAAGACGTCTTAAAAACGTTTTAAGAACGTTTTTTTTTTTCCAGACGAAGACGTAGCGGACGTTATAAAAACGTTTTGTGTTCGCTGGGAATGAAATATATATTTCATTTATGATATCAACCGACTGATTTTTTGTAGACGAATGCGTTTATTTGTTCATTTGGCGTATCAGGACAACTCCCCCGGAGGACAACTCCCCCGGGGACGACTCCCACCTGACAACTCCCCCGGAGGACAACTCCCCCGGAGGGCAGCTCCCCCGCAGGACAACTCCCCCGCAGGACGGGTCCCCCGGAGGACATCTCCCCCGGAGGACAACTCCCCCTGAGGACAACTCCCCCGCAGGACAACTCCCCCGCAGGACGGGTCCCCCGGAGGACATCTCCCCCGGAGGACAACTCCCCCCGAGGACAACTCCCCCGGAGGACAACTCCCCCAAGGACAACTCCCCCGGAGGACAACTCCCCCGCAGGACAACTCCCCCGCAGGACGGGTCCCCCGGAGGACATCTCCCCCGGAGGACAACTCCCCCTGAGGACAACTCCCCCGCAGGACAACTCCCCCGCAGGACGGGTCCCCCGGAGGACATCTCCCCCGGAGGACAACTCCCCCCGAGGACAACTCCCCCGGAGGACAACTCCCCCAAGGACAACTCCCCCGGAGGACAACTCCCCCGAGGACAACTCCCCCGGAGCACAACTCCCCGGGGGATGACTACCATCACCCAACTCCCCCGGAGGATTCCCCCCCCCCCCCCCCTTTATGGACAAAATTACGCATGAAATTTTGTTTTTGTGACAACGCCTTGCTCGCGAGGAACTGTAAAATAAATCTTTCCTTTTTATAAATCAAACTTAAGTAACTAATCCAGTATTTTTTGTTTTTATTACAACTCTCCCGGAGGAGAACAGCTCCTCGGGGATGACAAACGGGGATGGGCGAGGAGTAGAGTCAGCTGAATGCAGATATTCTAAGTAAGAAAAAATGATTAATTTCGTCAGCAAATTTAGATACCAGAGCTCAATATGTGTCCAAATTTGTCAAATCATAAGAATCTAACGATGACTTTTCCTTTTTGTTTATCTTCTACTCTTGAATGAGGTACTTTATTATTAATGTTTTCATGTGGTTTCAGCGCAAAGAATGATACTCGCACATGCTCGCTGGACGCTAAATACGTACAAGTCCTTTAACAAAAATGAAATTAACATGCATTCAATGTAAAATTCCGTTAAGGTTTTCTTTTCATTTTTATAGTCAGTTAGTTTAACAAAGGGGCGGATACCGGATCTCGGGGGGGGGGGGGGGTTGACCGCTCCCCTAAAAAGTAAGATTTTTATATGATATCTTGCCTGAAAATTGTGCATGCAAATTTAAAAAAAAAAGGAACGGGACCCAATCACGGCTGCTGATCGAGCGAAGTGACTTCTATTCTTAAGCTTGATTGTGGGCCATCTCCCTCTTTTCCTGAAGACTACGACTAGATACACCATTCTCTACTTTTGTAGCTTCCTACTTAGGTTCCTCACTTTCCTTTCTTCATTTTATTCCTCTCTTTTCTCTCTTCTCATGATCAGATTTGGTTCCGATGGGAGTGTGCCGCTGAAGCTGTAAAACCCAACACCCTTGGGTGGAAATGCGTACCCATTACTAGAGTTTTTATTTTCTTGAATGTGTACTTTGGCGCAAAAATGGGAGCAAAAGGGTGGGTATTCTTTTTTTTTAAAGTTAGCAATTAGAGCGACAAATGACCTAATACCTTATTAAACGAATAGCAACCCTCTACCCCTCGCCCATCCCCGTTTGTCATCCCCGAGGAGATGTTCTCCTCCGGGAGAGTTGTAATAAAAACAAAAAAATACTGGATTAATTACTTAAGTTTGATTTATAAAAGGAAAGATTTATTTTACAGTTCCACACGAGCAAGACGTTGTCATAAAACAAATTTCATGGGTAATTTTGTCCGTAAAGGGGG
>CM057159.1:1759992-1785992 GCA_029962745.1 Echinometra lucunter
GTCTATAGGTGACCATCGGACCCCTTCATCCACCCCCCCCCCTCCTTTCTTTCTCTCTCTCTCCTTTCCTTTCTCTCTCCCTTCCCTATCTGTTTCTCTTCCTCTCCTTCCTTTCACCCTTTCTTGCTCTCTCTCTCTCTTACTGTCTCCTCCCCCTCCCTCCTCCTTTTTTCTCTCCCCTTTTCTTTCTCCCACCGTTTCTTTCTCTCTCTCTCTCTCTTACTGTCTCCTCCCCCTCCCTCCTCCTTTTTTTCTCTCCCCTTTTCTTTCTCTCTCCCTCCCCATCTGTCTCTCTTATCCTTCACGTTTGATCCTCCACACCCTTTCGGTCGCTTTGCTCTGCGGTAGGGGATCATCGGAATCAGTCATCCCACCGAACCGCGAGCACAAATCGACACCCATGATCGGACCCCTTCGTCCAACCCCTCATTTCTTTCTTTCTCTCTCTCTCTCTCTCTTCCTTTCTCTTTCCCTTCCTATCTGTCTCTCTTCCTCTCCTTCCTCTCACTCTTTCTTTCTCTCTCTCTTACTGTCTCCCTCCCTCCTTTTTTCTCTCCCCTTTTCTTTCTCTCTCCCTCCCCATCTGTCTCTCTTATCCTCTCCTTCCGTTCACCCCTCCCCGGGGGGGGGGGGGTACTCGACCCCAAAAGTGGTAGGTATGTGCCGCGGGCGAGACAAAAAACGGGGGCTTTGGAACGGGCATATTGTGAAAAGGAGGGTCTTCGGAACGGGCTTCGCAACTACAAATGTTTGTGAAAACGGGGGTCTTCGGAACGGTTCGCCTGCGTGTGAGTGCGTATGCATCCCTCTGGAACGGGCATACGTGCATGCAGCTAGCCGGGCGGCACGGGCCCCGGGTGCGCTCGCGCAGAGGCGATGGTCGGACAGCGCTCTGCGGGCCGCTTTTCACCAAAAATGCAGCTCATTGTAGCGGATCAGTGCGGCCGGAACGGCGCAACGAAAAACATGCGAAGCTTTGGAACGGATTTCTTTCTTCTTTTTTCTCGATAAGAAGAAAATGCTATGCTTTGGAACGGCTCTCTTTGTTCTTTTTCTCAATAAGATAAAAATGCTATGCTTTGGAACGGAAATTTGAGTGTAAAAATGGGGGTCTTCTCCGCGGCACATACCCACCACGCATTATATACTGAGTGCCCCCCCCCCCCTGGTTCACCCTTTCTTTCACTCTCTCTCTTACTGTCTCCCTCCCCCTCCTTTTTTCTCTCTCTCCCTCTCTCTTGTTCTCTCTAATACTTTCTCTCACACTCTATCTCTCTTTCTCTCTCTCTCTCTCTCTCTCTCTCTCTCTCATGATTACGTTGCCCTAATTCCCCTCAATGGTTGCACGTTTACTAAACACCAGAAAGTTCTTATTTTTGTTAAATATTATCAAACTCTAGAATCTTTCACCGTCATGCCAGTTCACTGTCAATAACAGAAAATTGTGACATATTGGCATGAAATATGATTTCACAGAGTTTTGAGTTTTGCCCAAATTAGTCGGTTTGACAATTTACAAACCTAGAAAAGTTCTATCCGTTGAAGTTTTTTCATTGATTTAGGTTCCTATGTGGTTATGAACATTTTTAGCTTGGTTGCCCAAACAGCAACCTTGAGCAATTTGCATAATTTGCATAAATCTGTATTGATAAAGGATATGCCACCCAAGAAAACATACACAGAATATGTAAACTGAACTACGTACTAATTGTGTATGCAAAGGCGTCGATCCATTTTTCGGATGGGGGGGGGGGGGGCAAGACCCCGGGCAAGACGACCAAGCGGAGAGATGAACCCACGGCTACTATTTGTACATACACACACCGTCACACACATACATACACACACACACACACACACGCACCCTCACACACAGACACACACACACACATATATATATATATATAACATAGGCCTGTATCAACGTGAAACATTTTCAAATTGGGGAAATTATGTGAACCATCCTGCCTTTTTTTTTTTCAATTTTGCGAGCGAGTGGAGCGAGCGAGCAAAAAATAACAAATTTCTTGTTAAGGGTTTAGTTATCATTAGGCATTTACCAAATATGTATGCACATGGTTACCTCGCTGCCAAATATGAACTCTATTTTGTCACATCGTTGGTCCATTGTTGCTGCCCCCAAAACCACTCTGTTCTTTTTTAATATTACGAGCGAGCGAAGCGAGCGAGGAAGCACACACTATTTTTCATGGTAGGCTCACAGCGTAATTTGCCGAAGGGTTTACTACATATATCCAGGCCGTTATCTCCTGAAAGTTTATCTATTTTTAGGTCAACTGGCCGCTCGATTTCTAGAATTGATATCTTGTTTGGTTATATTACTTTCTATGAGTAGAAGAATAGTATAACATTAAATAAGAATAGTAATTATCATCGGCATTGGTTAAGATACTTAAATGCGAGCGAGCGAGTGAAGCGAGTGAGCGCCTCCTGGTGTCCCATTTTCTTTCTCTTTTCTTGTTTTACGCTTTCATTTCACTTCCTTTCTTTTCTCTTTCTTTTTTCTTTTTCCCTTTTTCTTTTTTTTGGGGGGGTTGGGAAATTATTGGGGGGGGGGCAAAATGATATCTTTGCCCCCCAGAAATCTTCTTTCGGGGGCAACTGCCCCCCTGCCCCCCCCCCCCCCCCCCCCCCAGGATCGACGCCTCTGTGTGTATGTGCGGTGATACGGAACTTTAATAGCGTTGTCAATCTTGTGAATTCAACCTTTGATGAAACGAAACGTGGTACACTGATGTGTGATACTTCCATAAAATAGGGGTTTTATAGGGATGTAGAACAGAGTTTAAACAATTTTTTGCAATTGCAGGTCAGGGTTTAGTACTGAAAATCAAGGAAATGTCAACTTAGTTATGTAATGATTGAAAACTTAGTCTTATATTCATTAAGAATGAAACTAACAACGGTATATTCTTGGTTTGCGCCCATCTTTAATAACGAATGTTTACTGCAGCCACATTCTAGTCGGACTAAGTAGTGTTCACACACAGACTCACATATCAGTGGTTGAAATATTTGGGCTCTAGCATTTTAACAAAAATACAAAGTCTTATGATTGAATAGATACATATGTACATCATTATGCACCCTATATGACTGCAACAATCATATCATATTTAAGAAAAAGATATTTTTGAAATGTACAAGTGAATTGGAAACATACTTGTGGTGTTTGGGTGTTCAAATAACGTTGATTTAATCCGTACGGCTAACATTGCACGAAGAGGTGTCCCAAAAGGAACTAAAACAATACAAGAAGGCTGCCAACCTGCTAGCACACATTAATACCGGTTCATTAGGAGCAGGCCTCATTGGCGTAAATCCCGGGGGATGGGGGGATGGCGTGTACAAATATTCCCCCCCCCCCCACTTTTTAAGGAAGAAAATATATTTTGATTAATCAGTTTGTAAAAGCTTTGAATATCTATCATAAACAACCATCATATTTCAGAATTTCTATTTGAAAATGTGATTGAAAACCAGAAAAGTGGTAAGTTTTGGTTCGCTCACTTCGCTCGTTCGTCATATTTTAGAATTTCTATTCGAAAATGCGATTAAAAACCAGAAAAGTGGTTATTTTTGGCTCGCTCGCTTTGCTCACTCTCAAAATAAATAATGGATCTGCACCCATATTTCATTGTGTGTATTAAGGTTGTTTCGTTTTATCACAGGTTGCATGAACAGAGATGGGCAACGCTATTAGAGTTCCGTATCAGCGCACATGCACAATAGGCACGTAGTTCAGTTTGAACATTCTGTGTATGTTTTCTGTGCGCTGTAAAACCTGTATGCATACAGATTTATGCAGATTATGCAAATTGCTTAAAGTTGCTGTTTGG
Source organism: Echinometra lucunter (assembly GCA_029962745.1). Classification (NCBI taxonomy): domain Eukaryota; kingdom Metazoa; phylum Echinodermata; class Echinoidea; order Camarodonta; family Echinometridae; genus Echinometra; species Echinometra lucunter. The sequence continues at coordinate 1,763,853 of CM057159.1, forward strand.
GCAACCAAGCTGAAAATGTTCATAGACCACTTAGAATCATAAATCTGCCGAAAAACTTCAACGGAAAGAACTTTTCTAGGTTACACTGTTAGCTAAATAGGACTGTCCAACCGACTAAATTGTATTATTCGAAAATTGTCCAACTGTATAATTCAGAATGCTGAACTGAAACAATGAAGTCATCTTATAGTTATATGCTTCTTGTACAGTTTATTGTGAGATCATCTGCTTAAATTCTTGCATGCATTCATGCATTCATTCATTCATTCTTTCATTCATTCATGCATTCTTTCATTCATTCATACATTCATTCATGCATTCATTAATGCATTCTCTCATTCATCTATCCATTCATCTAGTTTCATTCATTCATGTATTCATTCATTCTTTCATTCATTCATCCATTCATGCAATCATTCTTTCATTCATCCATTCATTCATTCTTCATTCATTCATTCATTTATTCATCCATTCATTCATCCATCCATTCATTCGTTTATTCATTCATTCCGCTTCATTCATTCATGTATTCATCTATTCGTTCGTTCATTCATTCATTCATCGTACAGGGAGGGACCTCTTTGACTTGTACTACCTTTTTCTCTTCGAACAAAACTTATGATACATTTATCCACTGAAGCTAATCTTTTAATGTTGCATTCGTGTGCTTAACAAAATAAGGTGCTTAATTGATTGATTGATTGATTGATTGATTGATATCTCTATTCATGCACGGTTAAAAAGCTCAAACAGTTACAAGACTGGTTCCCAATGGGGCCGTGTGAAACAATGTAAATACATCAATAAACATTGTAGATCTGGAAAAAATGACACTGATACATTAATAAACATATTCAAAACAAAAAATGATAAAAAGAAATAGTATCATTATAAATATGTATACAAATATAAAATAGCAATAGAATTATACTATCGGGAGAGAATATACATGTATATGAGAATTCTAAAAAATAAATTGTGGGTTGGTTTTTTTTTTGGCTGAACAAGATACAGTACAAATACTCAAAGTTTAAATAAAAAATAACAATAATTACAAGTTCAAGTATGTATATACAATATAAACATGTAAAGAATCAAAATTTAAGAAAAAATAATAGCAATATCTGAACCGTTTCGAAAATGACTGTAAAATTAAAAAGTACAAAGAAGACAAACTCAATCATTGAAAATTGTCAGATACAAAAAATGAAACTAATTTACATTATATCAAAGTACCCAAGCACAGTCACAGAGTATATTAATGTAAAATTCAAACACAAAATATTTACATACCCAAAATAAGTAGAAAACAATCGAAGATTCACAGACAAGCATAATAATGATTACAAATTTATCCTTTTAAAACCTGTTCTGAAACTGTGCTTGGTCTGTGCAGGGGAAAGAATTATTGTCAATGGTTCAATAAACTGTTTATTATTGCATGAAACCACTCTTTTGTTTGTTAGTATTATACTTTCCTGTTTTTAGGATAGGCCTATCAAAAGCTCTTCTGCCTGCACATGTGACATAGTGAAATATTTAGAGTTCTACAGCATGTGACATAATGAAATATTTAGAGTTCTACAGCATAGGCATAATGGAAATATCATCGTAGATGTAGCTTCTTGCGCTTTAAGCTATAGCTAAGGGTTAACTTAGGCACTTTAGTCAATATCCGAACGCACTCCAGTGATAAAATAAATCACCCTGTCGTATAAATTATGTTCCGTTTAATAAACGTCGTATAACTGACTGTAGGTGATCGAGAAATAACAATGTTCATATAAAACGTTATAAACGAATTGAAGATGAAGAGCGGTAGTATAGAATAAACAATGAAGAACGAAGATTTAGTGACGTACAAATTACGTAGCATAGAACGATAATAACTATCTTGACAAACGAACATAGATTCAGTGAGTGATTGAAGAAGTCAGTGATTATACTATTGGGTGAGGGAGTAGTTCACTGTAATGACATAGAGATATAATACAAATTAATATACAGTCGACATTTCATGGTGTCAACGTTACGTTTTTTAAACAGGTGCACACGTTGGTATCAATAATGCCTATTAGCATTTTCATTTATTTGATGTACGATAAAAGAGCAATGTAGATAAAATGCCTTGCTCAAGGACATAAGTGCCGTGCCGGGGATCAAACCCCCGACTTTTGCGTCTCCAGTCAAGCGCCTTAGACCACTCAACCACGGCACCTTCAGATCAATGCGATATTAATATTCTTATTCTTCCCAGTACTTCTATTTACTACTAGTATTTACTACTAGTATAAACGTACGGCTACACACAATGTATATATAATAACACAAAACTCAACGTAGTTTATTTCAACTTATGCTATCGGTATTAACTTTAATCCTGATACAACTAAACTAAAGCATAGTATGAACACACCTCTATTCCAAGCAGCCTGTGCCCATAGCAACGGCATCACTTCTGTGATGGCACTGACCCACTGGTCTCTACACTACACTAGTGTAGAGATCAGTGCACTGCCCACAGCCTTCTGACTCATCCCACTGCTCCATTCTGTTTACTCATTGGCTCTGCACACGATTGAGCACTTTCTTAAAACCTACTTCTGTACAGTTTAGCAATACATAACTAAAGTTTTAACGATATACAAATGTTGAGCATATTCGTGAATATCTAGGCCTACTTCATGATTCTCAACAATCAAACTATAACTTCAACTATAAAGCAAATTCACTACAACTGTAACTCTTCTAAGTAAGTATAATTGTCCAGTATGGCAACTCTGTGCACACACGCAGTGCTCTGACCACTTGGTGCAACGATATACTACTTTAGTAATATTGATGGAAAATTTGGGCTTATTTACAACATAGGAATTACTTTTATGTTATGAATTTAATACACAGAGATTAACAGTATTTGTATTAATTAGTTTTGTAACTTACCGATTCTTTGACCTCCTGGTTTCACAATTTAAGTAACTTTTGATCGAAATAATATACAGTTGCAGTAAAACTTTCTTCCTTCCTGATGCAATAATTGTTAGGGCTTGGCAAATTTTCTCGTAAAAAGTCATAAGCTGACTAAAAAAATTTGAGTATGAGGCATGACGTAGAAGTGGGTACCCAGCTTCGCGCATTGCAGTTGTGCTGCGCCCTAGACTGTACAATATGTATTATACCTTAGCTTTTCATGGGTCCAACAATAAAACCTAATCAACTGTATTGTACCTCGGCCTTAGCTAGAATTGCGCGACAAGGTACCCACTTTGACGTCATTTTGACGTCAAAGTGGGTATCCAGTTGAAACTGTGACACAGCTGAGGGGTCAAAAATATCCTGAAATCTTACCACATTTGGGGGTTTCCTTGGCAAAAACGACCTTAAAATAAAATTACGCAGATGATTATCTGCTGATGAAATCATGCTCTTTTAAATGAACTAATAATGTTTCAGCATTGGGTACCTCCTTTAATATCCAGCGAAGATAACTAGCTCCAGATTTCGGTTCTTTGCATCCCGGTCCCACTCACCCGAAATGGTGTTGCAGTTGTTTCACCTCTCTGCCGGGTTTGCGTAGGTCGACGCAGTGACCTGTATTCTTCCTTTGGGTGCCCCGGCCGCAATTTTTTTTCCTGAACCTTTGGGGCTACATTATATGAATATCCATGAGTTGCGGCTTGGGAATAAGCGCGTGGACTTGGTCACAGCTCCTTCTCACAATGCAAATTGTAAATGTGTACATGAGGGATAAAGAACTTTGGGTTTGTTTGTTGGTTGTTGGTTTGTTGTTTTTTTTTTACTTTTAGCTTTTCATGGGTCCAACAATAAAACCTAATCAACTGTATTGTACCTCGGCCTTAGCACGTCAGGCTTACTTAGCTCATTGTATAGAACCATAGTCGAATGAAAAGAAAGCATGCGTGCCCATGTACTCTCTCTTAGATCTCATGCACGCTCATCATCAGTCATCGTCTGAGTCTCAGTCAAGCCACACAGTCACACAAGTCCATGCGTACTCTTATTCCGAAGACGCAAGTCGTGAATATTCATGTTGAAGCCCCAAATTAAGGTTCAGGGAGGAAAAATCGCGCCCCGGCCCTGTGCAGCAGGCCAGCAGCCCGTCTTTCCTTCTCCTTACATGTGGGGTCCTAGATCCAGTCAGCGATGCAAAAGCAATGAAGCAACCTGATCCTGAGCCCGGTTCTTGACCCGAACTCATCGTTATGTCATCGTCTATCTGTTCCTGTTTTTTATCGTCTTGATTTATGCTACGGTTAAATGTTACCTGAGCCTCTAGCCGCTGTCTGTGTGTTTTGTGTTCTCGTACTGCAGTCTACAGTTCCAGGTGTTTCAACATCCTCGCTATGCCACAGCCTTCGCCACTTTGTTCAGCCATCCAAGTTCTCCAATCTCCATCGGCACAGTCACCTACCACGTCTTGGTCATCACTTGGTCTTCAGATCTACATGGCCTATTCTACTCCTCAAACTTCTCACTTCTTCTGGCATTAACCAATCTCCATAACTTACAGACTATTTATCTTCATGAACTGATTTCTCAGCTATGTTTGGACTGCAGTGTGTATTTTTAATCTGAATCATTTCTGCTTCGTTTTGATAGTGTTTTAATGTTAACTTATTGCCTTGAGCCTTCAAGTTGATTTGAAATTGTGTGTTTGCTTATTAGATTTAGATTTAGATTTATTTATTTCCGTTCAACAATTTTTTTCAAAATACAATCAAAGTAACAATACATATTCAATATAATAGATAATACAAACAAATCAATGACATTTCGTAACAAATGTTGAATATAAATTAAACAAAACTACAATTTGTTGCAGTAATTTTGTCAATGAAAAGAAACAAGAAATGAACGGATGGACTTGCCAAGAAAAGCAAAAGCTTGTAAAGAAGGCAAGCCCCTAAACTTAGTTTCAATACTAATTATAAACAGACTATATATACAACTATATACAAAAATCAAGACGGACGCAGAAGACAAACTTAAAACAAGTAATCCACAAATATCAAAATAAAACGAATAAGCGACAAAAAAATAAGAGAAAGTAGTTCAAATAATAATAATTACAGTGGTAACACACACAAAAAAGTACTTACAAAATTATAATAGGGAGGGTAAAGTGGCAAAGGAAAGAAAAAGGGAGATAAGGGAGGTGCAAATAAAAAGTGCAAATGAAAAGAGGAAACATGGCAGGTGCACAGGCATAGTTTTCGTGTAATTTGTTTCCAATTGCTTTAATTTGATCAGCTTTAGCTTGATGTGGATTTTTTTGTTTGTTTTGATATATATATATATATATAATTTTAATTTTTCAACTCCTTTTCATACTTAGGCAAAGAGGCAAGGAAAAGGAGAAGATGTTGGGAATAGGTAAATAATAATAATTGTAGTTGGGTTATGATAAATGAAAAGGAGTTTGCCCAGTGTAATGTAGATTTATATGGAATGGTCTAGATGAGTAGTTATGATGAGTGTTAAGGAGCTTACTTGTATGGAATGGAGTAAATGAGCAGTAGGATTATGATAATTGTTTGGGAGTTAAAGATACACATGGATCAGTGTAATGCAGTTTTATGTCGAATTGAGTTGATAGGATAAAGGCATGTACTGGTATGGAGTTAATATCACAATTGTATTGTGATGATGGTTTTATGATGTGGTTGGCTCTATAATCTAATAGACACCCTTCCCCAGCCCGGTCGCTAAGCTCCCTCGCCGACGATATTGGGCAGCAATTCCCCTCCCCCTTCCCGATAAGCATAAATACAAATCGACACCAGTGGTACCATCTAACCCTCCGAGCAATTATTTGGAAAAGGACCATTCCAGAATTCCAGATTCTGATTTATGTTCATCCTAGATTGAAGAGTCAGGTAGGGTCCGATCAATGCAAAGACAAGGGTCCATTTAAGTTCTGGACTACCAATATGATTGATATATGATGCGTGTAGCTGTACAGCCATCCAGAAGGCACGGTGTTGATAAGAGCGAATCCTTTCTAGAGCATGGTAGAACCTTTGCCATAGGTATTCAAGATTGATACCACCAAGCGCGATGCAAGGGAAAGCAATGAACATGATCTTCTCCGACCAGATGATGACGTCGAGAAACATCTTCGAGTGGCTATGTGGGCTCTCCTTGAGGATCTGTCCAGTGATGGCATAGTCCCAGGAGATTTGCGTCAAGAAACCCCAAGAAGTTGTTACCATGGTAATCGCCATCCAGACGCCCATGAGCTCACGAAGGATCAGGTAGTCAAGATGCACGCGTCGTATTTCGCGACGCGCTGCGTCAACGTCGTCCGTCAATGACGCGAGTTTGACGTTGTTCACGACGCGATTAAGGTCATGGTGAAGTGATGCGCGTTCAATGTACATGAGATACCAGAAAAGGCCGTAAGCTACCAGTCCCCATGCGCAGGAGAAGTCGCTGAAGATGAAATAACTGAGATGGCATTTGTGGTGGATGAATAACCATGTCACAGCTCTCAGGATAGCCTGACCCAATGGCCAACTGATGAACGCCAACATGAACAGTGGCTTCAACAGATGGCGATTCTTGGAGGCGCGTAGGACTCCAACTCTCCGCAGGACATAGGCCTTGCCGAGAGGACAGCTGTGCATTGAATTCAGACCAGGTAGAAGTGACGAGAGACGAGTCAGCAATGCATATAAGGGACCAAGGAGGATTTGAAGAACAAATGTGATATAGGAGATCAAGAAGATAAGTTCACTGGATAGCCCCCAGAAGTTGTACAGATACGTGCCACCGTCAACCAAGAGAATCATGGTTAGGGTTGCGAGATAGATGAGAGAGAATACTTCGATGAGAACATTCCTCCATACCCCTGTAACCAAACATACAAATTTTAAACACTGCAATATGTGATCGAGTAGTGATAATAATGATTGGGGTAAATTTACCAAGCAACACCAGCATAACTTGACCTGCAATTATTATTACCCCATCTTTGCCAGGAACTCATTTAGTACATGTGGGTATAGAGGGACTTAAAGTTGATTTAAAGGTATATTATAATGATGAGTCTACGGGATTTAGCGTGATCCACATTCGGGATGAAGCGGAAATCCTCGACCGTATACTGCGCTGGCGAAGTGTTCTATACGGTCAATACGGAACACACACGCAGCACCGAGAATTGCCGACAATATTTTTCACTCGCGCAAAGACACACGGTTTCGAAGAAGAAGCAAGGAGAGTCAGCGAACATCTCAGAGCACCATTTATTGTGACTATAACATCCCTTTATCACTTTGTCTAAGGATGTACGCGGTCGAACCTAGGACCTCTTGTATCAAAGGCCGGAGCCACACAACAACCAGCAATTATCAAACTCGTGGCCAAAGTAGTTTTTTTTTTCGTTTAATGCATAGGAAATTAATATATTTTGATATGAATTTTGGCTATTGGTTGTTATAATTGTAAGAAGCTTATATAAATGTCATAATAATAGAAAATAATTACCATTGTTTATTTTTAAAAATTAATAGAATTAATAGGTCTGTAAACCAAAGGAGATTGCCTCAAGTCTTCTCACCTCTTCGGCGACTTCAAGCCCCAAGTCTCCTCATCTCTGCGCCTACCTCAAGCATTCAAACCTCCTCTGGTTTACAGTCCTTTTCAGGACTTCACCCAGTTTCAAGAAAGATACTCTACTCTCTATCTCTCCCTCTTTCTCGCCTCTCATTTGCACCTCCATCTCTTTCCACTTTACCTATAGTCCTTTCAGGACTTACCACATGGTGAACAGTAAACCCTTCTACGATGACTGAAATTGTTTTTAGAGTGAATGTAAATGAGTGATAATAAATTCTACGGGCACTCGCACTGCTCTAGTCAAAATTGACCCAATTCTAGTGAAAATAACCCGAATTCTAAACAAAATAAATAATTCTAAATAGAATTCATTTTCACAAGAACCGTGTCAAATGAGTGATCGAGCCAGTGTGATCCTATGTTCTAGTCAAATATTGTACTAGAATTCTGGCAATTTGCACTAGTATTGTGTCAGGTTTTACTAGAACAGTACAAGTCTGTCAAATATGGCTGGAATTGTTTTTAGAGTTCAGGTTGTGGTAATGGTTGACAATCTCAAGAGCCACTTCGCATATTTCCTCAGTCATCAATCTTTTCAAATTACAAATAGAAACTGTTTCTTGAGCCCGAGTACCTTTTCCGTTAGCATGCAGCATGTGATTAATTTATGTTGCAGTGTGGGGAAAAAAAGGTTTTCACGAATGTATCTAAAGTCCAGCTAAACCCTTCAACATGCAATGTATTAACATGACTAAGAAACTGTCACTATGAACATGACAGACAAAGAAAGCGGACAAAATAAACAACCCCTCATTCTACCCTTCACAATGGTTCTGGTAGTCAAAAGAACATCCCTTCACTGCTATTGTCTAAAATATGTGGAACAGGTGTCACATGCATATTCACCTGGAACTACATGATTAAACATAATAGCTGTGAAGGGATGTTCTTTTGACTACCAGAACCATTGTGAAGGGTAGAATGAGAGGTTGTTTATTTTGTCCGCATTCTTTGTCCGCCATGTTCATAGTGTGTTATACTAGAAGTTGGTTATTGTATCTGTGTTTTAAAAAACAGGGGGTAGCATGTGTTTATATCGTTAATATAAGTTTTCCCGGTCAATTTCATGATTTTGTCATTCAAGTTCATATTCCGAGCATTCAATTTCCCCCTTTTCACGCTCGCAGCTCTGAAGCGGCTTTCAAATTCAAATTGGGTCATTCAGATTCACTGTCCGAACAACCAGTTGTTCATTTGGGTCATTCAAATTCAAAGTAGGAGCATGCATTTTTTATAAATGGGCATCAAATTCATTTTAAGCCGATGACCGAAGAGGAGAAAAAGAAAGAAAATCAGAAAGAAAAGAAGAAAAAGGATTTTAAAGAATATTCAATCAAGGTCTATTCCAAACAAATATCAATCTAACTTCTAAATTCACTTGGATTTGTTAATGAAGTTAAAACATAACTTAATCGAACTTGAACGCTAAAGAAATAATGATATTTCAATTATTCATAATTATACCTTGAAGATTAACGAGTTACTATACCATGTAGTTATTATTATATACAGAAATCCTTCAATAAAATACCAAATCAGCATCCTTTGAAAGTCATTGCAGAAAACAATAAAACTAAAGATGTGGTAAACAATAAATCCAAAACTGAAACATACTGTTGTTACTTTCCCGCCATTGTTTACCTCCTTGAACTAAGACAGGATGAATTATAACTTTGACGAAGTTGGGGAAGTTGGGGTAGTATAACAAATTATGATGTGATCAAAATAGTTGCCTTACTTCACAATAACATCATATGAATCAATCAGTTTCGAGCTGCGGGCTCCTCATCACATGGAGATGTGCATCTTTGCCAAAATTTAAATCATTTTGTACTTCCTCTTCTGAAGCATATAAAACATAGAATTTCGCACTAACCAAATCATCCTATATGAATTTTATTCCAAATTGCTCGGATAACGTTTCTCTGACGGTTTTTGAAGTACTTTCAAACTTGATATTTATTCATGCTATACACAAAGCGGTGAAATACTCTAACATTGGAACACACAATGCCTTTATTGGTATTCCTTGACACATTATAGTGTAGTCCAGTATCATTCAAACTGGAAAATTGCTTTGCTTTACTTGTTAATCGTATTATGACATTATAAAGTTTTGACTGAATACATGAATTATCGCTTTGTAGTATCTATTTTGATTGTATCATTCTGTGATTTTGTTCAGAATTGTCGGTCTATCACGAAACATACACCACATGATTCAAATCAAGCTTTTACGTGTTAGCATCATTTCCATTAATGCATTTAAAGTTTCCCCTGGGGATTTCACGCTTACGTCACTTGATCAATATTCCTTTAATACTTTTCTAGGAACTTTTGGATACATGTGCTATGTTCAATGATTACATATTTTAGATTTTTGAGAAAAAAATATGATAAATGAAATAGTTCAATTTTGTTTTTGTTGGTAGCCTTTAATTGGGGTGAAATATTCATTGTTTTATTCCTTTAATAATAATAATAATATTCTGGATTTATATAGCGCCTAATACATCTCCAAGAGAGCCTCTAAGCGCTTTACAGAAATATTATTACCCCGGTCATCGGATTCAGGCTTGCCCGCATACAATGTATGCACCTTCTCCACTCCCTAGAGAGCATTCCAGCCAGGCGCCTTTTGCAGGCGCACACAATGCTTAACAAAACAAAAAAAAATTAATTGTCAGCGGTAATAGAGAGGCTTATCAAACCAGTAATAACAACGCATGGATACATTCATCAATCGCTTATACTACATTTTTACAGTAATACACTAACAAAAGTTATCTAAGCAATCTCTTGAATGAAAATATCAATTCAGAATATAAAAAAAATAGTGGTAAATTAAGTGTAATTCAAAGCAAAGAGAAAATTGGTTAATTAAGTAAAGTGGTTTGACTTACCACAGTCATCCAAATCAGAAAAATGTAGAAAATTATTGAAAACATCAAAAGACACAGATAATCAAACAACAACAAAAAAAAACTTAGTAGTATAGAAGCAGTCCTCTTAAACGTCTGTCTTCCAGATTTAGTGTCAATTATTTCGTCAATCTGTCATGATCCTCCATCTGGTAAGTCTTGGGATGAAATTAGATATCAAAGTTGGTTTTTTGTCTGTGTTTTCGACGGTGTCGTCATTGTCGTCTTCGTCGTCGATCATCAGGTTTGTATGCAGGTCATCTCTGCTTATCTTCCCTGTCATCGTCGTCATAGCAGTCATCGTCATCACCGTGTTTGGCGATGTTGTCTTCGTTGTGGCCATCATCAAGCAGTGTTTTTCGGTAGTCAGGATCATCATCAGGTCATCAGGTTCAAGTCATTCCGGAGGAAGCACTTCGTGGTGCATCATAATCATAGACGTTTCATTTCTGAAGTGCTAAAATATATGTCATTGTTGGGTCTGTCAAGGGCAATCCTCCATCTGTTGTTAAACAGGCTCTGCATTGCTAATTCGTTTGATATTATTACTCTCTATACTCTAGGTGGTCGAAATCGGGTTCTCCACCATGTCATGTTGGGATCGGATTTATTGGTTTAGTTCTTCCAGCATAGAGAACACATAATGCACGAAGACTCAAAGTCAGTTAAAGTATGAAGTTAACATTTATTCAGTTGAAGAGATCAAAACTATGAACAGAAGTCTAGAGTAAGTCTGATGGTGACTGTACTCTGATGTCTTGAATGTAGTCTGAAGTATTCTGAAGTGTTCTGGTTCTCTGATTGGAGTCCTGAAGTGAACCCCTTTTATAATGGGTAAACCCTCTACTGGGAGTTCGTCAACCTTGAGCTCTTGACCAAAGGCCTAATGTATGTCATAACTTTTACTCAGTGTTGGGGGAGTGGGTCAGTTATCTGGAAGGAGTCATGTAGTGAATAAGAAGACCATAAAGTGACCAGTGCGTCATAGCTTTAGTTGGAGGATGTATGAGTAATATTTTCTGAAGAAGAGTGAAGTTTGTAAACATTTCCTGTTTTACTTCATGTAGAAGTATTGATTAAGTATTGATAAATTATAGAAAATGTGAAATTGGTCTTATTATCACATAACATTAGTACTGAATAAATTGGGCTTCTTTGGCAAGACATTTGCCATAATGTTATCATGCTCAAGTCCAATATTTTAGGTTTATGCCATAAATGCTTCCATTGAAACTGGTAACATGGAAATTATAAACATTTCATATTGCTGTTTATTTAGGCTTCCACGTGAGAGATTTTGAGATCATGTTGTTTGTTGGTTTTTTAATTGACGCTGAGTGGTTAGCGTTGTGATTTTGTCTTTTTATGGGTGGCGTCATCAAGGATTGTAAGTTAGAAATTATGTCGTTATGATGTTAAATTATTGAAGTATACATGAACATAAGGACATAATAATAATAATAATAATAATAATAATAATAATAATAATAATAATAATAATAATAATAATGATAATAATAATAATAATGCATTTATATAGCGCATTTTCCATATAGCATGTTCAAATGCGCTTTACGATGAACTTATTAATGAAACAAGTGAGTTTTTAGGTGTTTTTTTAAAACATTGAGGGATTGTTGCTTCCGGAGTGTATGGGGTAGTTGATTCCACAGTTTGGGAGCAGCAGATGAAAATGCCTTGTCACCAAGTGTGGCCAGCATCTTGGAAGTAGGATAGTTCAGTGTGATACCTTGTGAGGAGCAGAGGGTGTACTGGGACGTTTTGAGTTATGAGTTCAGATAAGTAAGGAGGAGCGAGACCATGGATGCATTTGAAAGTGAGTAGAAGTATCTTGTAGTGGATCCTGGACCTGATGGGAAGCCAGTTCAGTTGACGGAGGATGGTTGCATGTGGGAGAATTTGGGTGTACCTGTAGCAAGTCTGGCAGCTGCATTTTGAACTCGCTGTAATTTCTCGATCTGGGTAGCAGTGGCACCATAAAGCAGACCATTACAGTAATCCAGGAGGCTGGTGATGAAAGCATGGATCATGGTGAGTAATGATCTTTGGTCCAGATACTTGCGAATTCGACGGATGTTGTGAAGATGGAAGAAAGCTGCCTTGCATGTCATTAGGACATGCTGATCCAAGTTCAAGGTTGAATCAAAAATACAACCCTAATTCTTGACATGAGAAACCGGGACAATATCAGCTTCGCCAACCTTGATGTGGGAATGTTAAACTTTTGGAGTTGCCGTTTTGTGCCAATGATAAGGAACTCTGTCTTGTCATCGTTGATCAGCAATCTGTTCTTAACCATCATGATATCATTGTAAGTATACAAAGATAGGAAGAAAACTTCAATGAGAGTCATAGTCACGATAGTGATGAGTTTCAAATTTTCGACCTTTGATTAGATCATCTTCAGAAACTGAGGTAAAACTGAACATTTTGATGCCTTCTTATTTAATTGTATCAGTGTATACAAAAACATTTCTTGTTCAGTTTTACCTCAGTTCCTGAAGATGATCATAGGTCGAAAAATTGAAACTCAACTCTATAACTCTCATCGGAGTTTTCTTCCTGTCTTTGTATATTCATATCATCCATGATAATTATGAATATCATTGTAAGTGGATACAAATTCAGAATAATATAGAACCCTTAAAAAAAAAAGAATAAGCATACTAGAAGCCTACGAAAATGAATTTTTTTTTTCTTGTGTGTGTGTTAGGGTGAGGGATGTGCGGGTAGATTCTGTACATTCTAAAAAGGGATTTGTCAAAATAACAAATGTGTTGGTGAATTTGTGTCTGACCAAAAAATTAGTCAAAATCAACCAAAATTTTGGTACATTCATTTTCAACAAATAATTGGGTAATTATGACCATCATATTGGTCAATCTTCACCAAAATTTTGGTGGGAAGATATGCACCAACTCAATAATTATTTTTACTAATCCTTTTTCGGAGTGTGCTCGTTTATCAGACACAGCCAACGCTCGTCCCCCTCTCCCCCTCATAACCCCCTTTTTATCTTCTCCACTAAATTGAGTGCACGAAGTAGGAACTTGATCGCCTGAAAATGAAATTGAACGCCCCAAACAGCGTCATCGTGACTACGAGGTGAATTTGAATGCGCAAGTAGGAAATACAATGCTCGCATATGGAAATTGAACGCTCATGCGTGATTTTGATATACGGAAAGGAAATAAGAGCGCCCATAAATGAAATTGATCGATCGGATTCGGAATGTGAAAGCCCTAATGTTTTCGCGGGGCGTGCGTTGCGTGAAATTGAATGCACGTTCATGAATGGGAATGGAAAAGGTATGAAATTGACCGGGAAAACCTATACCTCATAAGTTATAACTGGTATCAGACTGAGATTTTAACATTGTAAATGTAAAGGATGTAAAATTTATTCCAAATGATTTTGCTCTAAATATCTGTTTAATTTCCATATTTTTAAAATCAAGGGTAGACAGATTTTGTGGCTTTGATTTTCAGAAGGTATAAGCTTTAAGATATTTAGAGCAATAATTGCGGAATATTCATGAAGGTAATTGGTAATTAAACAAATAAACATTACAAATAACAACAAATAACATTATTCGACTTTATAATGTGAAAACCCCGATCTGATACATGTTATAGCTTTTGAGTTATCCAGATCATGGGGGGGGGGGCACTGAGTATTCAGTATCAATGTTGTGTGTTATTCTTGTCGAAACATATTGGATCCGCTCGATACTTTACTCTATCTTTAATCATTATGCAACCAATAACAGGATTTTTCATAGTCAACTAAAAAAAAACTTGATTAGGATTTTTAGGGGTGGTAGTCAATAGGGTATCAGGTAAAATTCCTCCTTCCCCCCCCCCCTCCATTTAGGGCCTACTGTCGCCACCTTCTGATGCAATCTACGAAAAAATATGGGAATGAAATAACAGTGTACGGTTTAAAAGGCAAAGGGAAGTGAAAAACTCACGTTTAGTAGCTTTCCTTTTACTAGAAGACTCAAACTTCAAGTTGATGAAGTCTTCATCGCTCATGTCGTCATCATCCGTCAGAATCCTAGTCGTGATGGTTTCATTGATGTCGAGTAACTCCACTCCTCCGATGTCAGCGTCCTGTTTGTGGTCGGCCTGTGGAGATGTCAACTCGGGATGAGGGGAGGGTTTCCACATGCCGACCATAACCAAGGCGAAAGAGACAGCGAATGGCAAATCATCATTGCCATCAGCGACTTCAGAACTTCGCTTCTCTTGTGTTTGAACAGTGTGATCAACACTAAAGGTTCCATAGTCGATAAGGGAATCGGTTTCGCCATAGTATGGATCCATGGTCGATTAGGAAGTTGATACTCAAAGAGGAGAATAGTAATGCGTCTGAAGTGTTTCGAGAGAGAGTTACGACTTCCCAGCTATCGGGTGGGAGATGAAGGAAGTCAAGGCATAAAATCAACAGTGGTCAAATTTGGACTGTGGCAAGAAGAAGAGGGACCAGGGCACGTCTCTCTCCCCTTCAGACAATTTTTTTTTTTTTAAACAGAAAGAGAAAGGGAGAATGGCTGGTGAGGGGAATGGAACGCATAATAGATGGCAATGTTTGATTTCATAAAGTCTATAGGTGACCATCTGACCCCTTCATCCACCCCCCCCCCTCCTTTCTTTCTCTCTCTCTCTCTCTCCTTTCCTTTCTCTCTCTCCCTTCCCTATCTGTCTCTCTTCCTCTCCTTCCTCTCACTCTTTCTTTCTCTCTCTCTTACTGTCTCCTCCTCCTCCCTCCTCCTTTTTCTCTTCCTCTTCTTTCTCTCTCCCTCCCCATATGTCTCTCTTATCCTCTCCTTCCGTTCACCCTTTCTCTCTCTCTTACTGTCTCCTCCCTCCCTTTTTTTCTCTCTCTCCCTCTCTCTCGTTCTGCCTATCACTTTCTCTCACGCTCTCTCTCTCTCTCTCTCTCTCTCTCTCTCTCTCTCATGATTACGTTGCCCTAATTCCCCTCAATGGTTGCACCCAGGCTACGCCACTGCATTTTAGGCTGCAACCCTAAAAATGACGAGTTTTGTTGATTACATACATAGAGACATCGGAGATACCTTGCTACTTCATACTTGGATTAATTATTAACTGTGCTTCAATCAACGGATTTCCCAGAACGATGGGTGGAAGATATTGCTAATAAGCTAAGATATAAGCTAATCGAGGTTACGGTCCCCAATACTGCAGCAAGTAATAACATATTCCAAAAGGCTGACTGGCATATCGTAATGCCACCGGCGTAGCCAGGAATTTCTTTGGGGCGGTAGTGAGCATGCGATGTGTGCAATACCTTCTCTCACCTTTTTCTCTTCTCTCCCAAGCTTTTTTTCTGTTATTTTGTTTTTGGCGGGGTTTTTTTGTTTTTATTTTTTTTTATTTTTGATAGGTGTGGGTTTGTTTGTTGGTTTTGTTTTTTTCAATTTCTTTTTTCCCCATAGTAGGGCGTTTTATTGAATAGAAACTCAGTTTACATTTGCATTCATAATGTGCAAAAAATCAGTTAGTGAGTGTATAACAATAACACAAATGACTGATCACATACAGTCTTGTACATGTAATGAAATAACGGAATGTCACTGTCATTAAAAAATAGTAATAGTAATAATAATGGCAATATTAGTAGAAAACCATAGATGAAGATGCAAAAGAAACATTACCCAATAAAAATATCTTTTCGACATTAGTCGAAAAGATTAATGAATTCGTTTCGTTTCGTTTCGTTTCATTTATTTCATTTCCATAAAAAGAAAACGTGTACAAACATATAAAATATCACAAACATTATACACCTAATAATATTACAAAGAAATGAAAGAGAGAGAACTTAGGAAAGGCCTATTAAGGCTTTGTGATTGTAAGTTCCCTCAAATAAATAATATAATTCAGGCATATAAAATTGCAGATATGTCATACCCCATCCCATCCCTTTTCCTTACGAACAAAAAACCACACCCCAATACACACACACACCCACACCCACGCAACACACACTCACACATACACCTACACCTGGAACACACATCAGAGGAACCAGAGACCTATGTACTACATGTACATGTGATAATGATTATGAAGTAAGATTATAAAGTATTTGTGCTTACACATGGCTGGATAAAGTAATTCTTTAAAGCCCTCTTAAACTGAAATAATGTTTTGCATTGAATAATACTACTTGGGAGGGAATTCCATATATCAGGTAAATTATAACGAACTGACTTTTGAGATAAGGTACTTTGAACTTTCCACAAATGCATCATATCTGAACTACGAGTATTATGATCATGTATTTGACTATTGACACAAAAATATAGTAATATAGTATTTGGAAGGAGTCCTTTAAAGTACAAAAATGCAATTAACGCAATGTGATACTTATAAAGATCAAATACAGTCAATGTTTTTAACTTGTAAAATAGAGGGGCTGTATGACAAAGATAATGACTCCCTGTGCCAATACGTACACATTTCTTTTGTAACTTGTATAAAGAGTCTAATTTCATTTTACTACTATTTCCCCACACAGTGATGCAATAAGAAAGATATGGTAGTATTAGGGCATTGTACATAGTAAATAATATAGATAATGGAAGATAATATTTTAATCTGTACATAATACCTAAACATTTAGAAACTTTTGATACAATATTGTCAATGTGTACATCCCAACGGAGAGTACTGTCGATATAAACTCCTATAAAATTTACAACATCTACCTTATCAATATATGCTGAATCAAATTTTATTGCAAGATGTGTTGAAAGTATGTCAAAAGCCTTGCTATGGAAAAGTATGAAATGGGTTTTGCTTAAATTAACAAGTAATCTATTGGCCTTAAACCAGTTTGAAACATGAGATAATTCATTATTAACATTTTGTTCGAGGTCTACCACTACAGGCTGAGTATAAAATAATGTGGTGTCATCAGCATACATGATATATTCAAACTTATCTGAGGAATATACTATATCATTAATGTATATTAAAAACAACAACGGCCTAATATGGATCCGTGTGGTACTCCACGGTGGATGAACGCAGATAAAGGATCAGTACAATAACAACTGAAGTTACTGCTTACCAGTGTCAGTAGTCTATGATGTTGTGAAGACAAAATCAGTTATAGATCCAACTCAAATCTTGACACATGGGACTAGACAAACCAGAAGCAGTTGAGCAGTCAAAATAGTTCACTAAATTTACACAATTTCACAGTTCCACTTCCACATGAAATGTCTCCCAGTCGGTTCCAGGGTTAGTACAAATGAATTCTACGACATCACATCCATAAAAAGTCCATTATGAATCCAAGAAAACTGGAATTTGACAGAGACTGTAAGAGATATGCCCTTTGCCTGATACTATATATTTGCTCTTTTTTGTACTCTTGGGATTATTTCTTGTTACTTTAAATTTGTGGCAATAATATTCTCTTTTAGCATTACGTAATCAGTTATTCACCTTATTTCTATACTTTTTGAAATTCCTTTCATTAGATGTAGAAGTATTACACAAGTATTTTTTATATAATCTGTTTTTCCTTTTGATACAACGAAGTAAAGAAGGTGATATCCAGGGCTTACGAATTCGTAATTAACTTTTTTTCTTTTTTACCAGGGGAAAATGTTCATCATATAAACCCGTCACAATATGAAATAAAGATATTATACAGAGAGTTTACATCATTTGTGTTATTATATAAAATAGACTAGTCCGTTTGTAAAAGTTCAACTTGTAATGCTTGTATTCTATCTTCAGTAATTTTCCTGACCAGCATCTTTCAAAGAATCTTGCTTCCAGTTTTCACCTGAAATAGCTTTCTCATATACAAAATAATTCTTTATCTCGTTGAGGATTTTCTGTGGCATGAGGCGAAATCCAGCCAATTTAGTTTTATAAGCAGTATGGTATGACAAGCCATAAGGGAAACAAATACTCATATGTGACAAAAATATTTCACATTTCATTTGAAATTATTCCACTAATTTTCTATTCGACCAAAGTATTTGACAATTTTATTTGACATAAATTTTATTCGACAAAATTTTATTTGACAAAAAAGCATTTGAAAAAAAATAATTTGACATTAAAATGTATTTGACAAAATATGTTTGACATTATTATGACACAGAATTGTTTTGACACAGAAAACATTTGACATTTGGCGTGTCATAATAAAAATTTTATTTGACAAAATGTATTCGACGAAATATATTCAACGTTTCTTTTTCGTTATTTTTCATTCGACTTTTTTTTTCATTCTATCTATCGCTCTTAGTCTCATCTCAAGACTTTTTGCATTTCTGTATCTCCAATTATTTTCCCTAGAAAACCCTTGTAAACATGTTTATAAGCTTGTATTATTGGAATTTCATAATCAAGTTTAATATTTTGAAAGATGTCCCCTTAGGCCCATAAGGGAGGGGGAGGCAAAAGTGAAGGGGCGCCCGGGGGTGTGTTTTCATCTTATGCAGAACTGGTGCATGGATTTCACCAAAAACTTGGTAAGAATCATACTTAGGGGGCATATAGGGCATGTGGCCTCGAATGGGCTCAGGGAAAGGGCCCAAGGTGCCCCCATGGACCAGTACGGGGGGGGGGGGTCTCCATAGGGAGAATCACGTTTTCATCTTCTCCAGAACCGGTGCACGGATTTCAACCCCTTACTTCTGCCCCCCCCCCCCCCCCCGGGGTCAAAGGGGTGAACCTTCCCCCTTGTCATGGACACATTTTATTTTTCTAAGGATATAAAAAAAAAAAAAATATCACGTCTTTACTGCATTCTGGTCTGGAGAAAAAGATGTACTCATGGGCCGGGCCACATGCACCATAATACATTTTAGATCCCTTCCCCTATTGATGATTCCCACCATGTTTGGTTGAAATCCGTGCATCGGTTCTGGAGAAGATGAAAACGTGACCTTCCCTATGGAGACCCCCCCCCCAAAAAAAAAATAAATAAATAAATAAATAAATAAATAAATAAAATGAAATTAAAAAAGGGGGTGCCTTGCCCATGGCATGAACTTCCAGCTGTAAATGTAGGCCTAAAATATATACTGCATAGGGTCTTTAGAAGATGCTTAGTAAACCCCCCCCCCCCCCCCCATCCCTAACGTACCACTGGGGCCCTTTCCCTCGGCCCATTCGAGGCCACATGCCCTCGCTATATCAATTTTTTGAGCCATACTCCCTAATTATGATTCCTACAAAGTTTTTGGTGAAATCCATGCACCAGTTCTGCTGAAGATTGAAACACGACCCCCCCCCCCCCGGCGCCCCCTTAACTTTTGCCTCCCTCTCCCTAATGGGCCGAGGGGACATCTTTCAAAATATTAAAATTGATAATGAAATTCCAATAATACAGTTTATAAACATGTTTACAAGTTTTTTTCTAGTTGGTTTCCCTTTTTCCTTCCTCAACTTGTAGGCACTAACATGTATCTCTAGTTGATAACGTTTCACATTTAGTTTGGGAGGAAGATCTGTAACGAAGAGTGAAGGGCACCTTGGTGTCATGTGGTAATTTTCGCTGCTGGTCGTAGTACGCTTGGAGTATGGAGTCGCGGTCTAGCATAGTCACGAATCTTGCGATAATCGGGTCAGGTGTCGATGGTGTCGCATCTGTTCGAGCCTTTTCTGCCCGAGACTTCCGAGGTATGCGATGGGCGTTCACTATCGGGATAGCTTCCGCTTTTTGGGGTGTAAAACCGAACTTGCAAATCGCGCTGCGCATTTCGGTGACTGCTCTCTTCTGAGACTTGTTGGCACTCGTGCTGGGATTCCGTAAAAGAGTAAATTCTGTTTACGATCATGTGTTTCCAATACTGTAATGGCATCGGCCAGCCCTTTGGCTACATTCTTTCCTTTTTTCCTCAACATTTGGTACTTTGACTTTCTCAGTTTCTGTTACTCTATCTGCTGTATCCTCCGGTGTATCCTGCACTGATATTTGTAAATCAGCTAGGGTTGAGTTAATCATACTGAAGCGCGAGTCCTACTGGATCTCCAAACTACACACCTTACGCCCACACGGAATCAACGCAGACCCTTAACCCTCTCAGGCGCATCCCCAATGTTCTCCCCCCCCCCCCCCCCCCCCCCCCCCCCGACTTGATCCCTATAGGATGTATAATTATGAAGGTCTGATTTTGTGTATTAGCAAATATATGTTAACGCATGTGTCATGTGTATTTTAATCTGTCTTTGTATATATACATATATGTCCACACAATTCCTTCCAGGCATGTTCCACCTTGATCCTTACGATGTATAAAGGTTTAACTATGTGCATTAGCAAATGTATATTAACACATGTGTCATGTGTATTTTAATCTGTCTTTGTGATCCCTACGATGTATAAAGGTTTAATTATGTGCATTAGCAAATGTATATTAACGCATGTGTTATGTGTATTTTAATCTGTCTTTGCATATACAGACATGTCCACACAATTATTTCCAGGCATGTTTCTACAAGCGCACAGGAGTGGACGTAAAGAAGATTTAGATTAGTGGCACAATCTTACAAGCCCCACCCCCCCCCCCCCCCCCCGAATCCCTGGCGCCACTAAAGTTCGGCGCTCTTAATCACCCCTCCACACCCCACTGCCCACCAATAGAGTTCGGTGCCTCCGCCACCTCTTTCAAAACCTTACCCCTCGCTAAACAACACACGGCCAAGACACCTCACTTACAAACCCAACTCCTTCCTACTGCCAAAATCCAGGTAACTAGTTAGTATTGTTATGATTATACTCTTTGAGCTATATGATTTACACTTTCCGTTCGTTTCTTCACTTCACTTTGATTTAACACTTTGATTTTGATTCAACTCAAACTTAAAAAGCTGTGTAATTGCTAACACCGTTTTCTGTTATCTACGTTTGTATTTGTGTTATAATGCTGTTTTCATTTCGTTGTTTTGTTGCATGTTGCATGCTTGCAATTGGTCTATTTTTGTTTTGTATCCCAAGCCCTGCTGATATATATTCCCCATTTTCATTTCTTTCAGTGTTTATTATTTACAAGGGAGTTGCCAAAGTTGTTTGCATTTGTCAAATTTCTTTCAATGTATTGTGCCCTTATTCTGACTTATGCATGTATCCAGGCTTCTAGCTGAGATCCAACTGCGGCATGCGGCTTCTCATTGTTCATTAACTCATCTGCACCAAAATAAAGGATCAAAAGGGTTGGAAATCTGTCTGTCGGTCAATTGGATCCGGTCACGCCTAACTGCTGGCCCGCCTCTGTGGTCTAGTGGTAAGGCATTGGCGTTCTAAGCCAGTGACCCGGGTTCGATTCCCGGCGGAGGCATTTTTTCAACCCCTGATTGATTCAAAATGGATGACAGCTCTGGGGAACATTGAGAGAGCCACGCGATTATTATTCTCCCATTTTCATTTCTTTCAGTACATATATATATACATATATATATATATACATATATACATATATATACAGGGTGTATCAATAAAAACGTTACACTTTTGAAAAATCTGTCAAATTTACATTTCAAAATATTTCGAAGATTTGTTC
>CM057159.1:1786492-1808492 GCA_029962745.1 Echinometra lucunter
CATATCTGGTGTATTGGGATACGTATCTGGTGTGGGGATACGTATCGACCACGCGAATTGTGACTATGATGGCCAACCATAGAAAACAGAGAGATTCGGTTCATATCTCTATGGCTGAAACGAAACCTAGACTACACGACTAGACTTCATGACTACAAGTCATGAAATGGTGCATGAACCATCTAAACATGTTCTTTAAGTAAAACAATATAAAATAATACATTACATGTATGACAAATTGCATGTACCTTGATTCTTTGACTTGCTTGTAATTTTTTTTTTTTTTTTTTTACCACTGATCTTTTCTTATTTTCTTCTTCTTCTTCTTCTTTTCAGCAGCATTTACAAACATAATTCACTTGAAAATCAATGTAAAAATCTTTGTTCTGGGATGTACATGAAAATTAATAAACAAATTTCAAATTGCAGAATATTCCGATTTGTTGTATTCGGACAAAAAAAAAACCTTTTCCTGAGTTAATTAGCTGCAATAGTTATAAAGCAAAAGTGTAGGAAATACTTTTTTCCATCCAATCATCAAAAGATGTGAACAATCCCATCATTATCTATAAATAAAACTAGGGTTTTGGACATCAATACTGTGTTTCTTGGCTTCATCATTTTTTCCTTCAAAAAAAAAATCTTTTCTTTTGCAATAGCATCCATTTACAAAATACACTTCAATAGAAGTCAGTTCAAAATTTGTGTTCATTCTTAGGTAATACATAATAAGCAAATAGAGGAGACAAAAAATGAAATCCGAGATGCAACAATCCCGTTTTTCACATGAGAACATGACATTGAAATAAAAATATTTTCTCCTCTGAATGAAACATAAAGAAATTGACTCTCTTTTGAATTCAGCTCAAGAAATATAAAGAGTCTAAGTAAAAAAAAAAGTGCCATGAAAATACAGTCTTCGTCCCATGAATTCAAGATCTTATTACGGTAGGTGCAGGTTTACCATAATTTAGTCGACATGCTTAACCCACGGTGCATCTTTTTGACCCTTGTTGCGTGTTTCAAGCAAAAGATCAGTTCCCACAAGTCGGATTCTTGTTGGTTTCCCTTTTTCCTTCCTCAACTTGTAGGCACTAACATGTATCTCTAGTTGATAACGTTTCACATTTAGTTTGGGAGGAAGATCTGTAACGAAGAGTGAAGGGCACCTTGGTGACATGTGGTAATTTTCGCTGCTGGTCGTAGTACGCTTGGAGTATGGAGTCGCGGTCTAGCATAGTCACGAATCTTGCGATAATCGGGTCAGATGTCGATGGTGTCGCATCTGTTCGAGCCTTTTCTGCCCGAGACTTTCGAGGTATGCGATGGGCGTTCACTATCGGCATAGCTTCCGCTTTTTGGGGTGTAAAACCAAACTTGCAAATCGCGCTGCGGATTTCGGTGACTGCTCTCTTCTGAGATTTGGTGGCACTCGTGCTGGGATTCCGTAAAAGAGTAAATTCTGTTTACGATCATGTATTTCCAATACTGTAATAGCATCGGCCAGCCTCTTGGCTACATCCTTTCCTTTTTTTTCAACATTTGGTACTTTGACTTTCTCAATTTCTGTTACTCTATCTGCTGTATCCTCCGGTGTATCCTGCACTGAAATTTGTAAATCAGCTAGGGTTGAGTTAATCATACTGAAGCGCGAGTCCTACTGGATCTCCAAACTACACACCTTACGCCCACACGGAATCAACGCAGACCCTTAACCCTCTCAGGCCCATCCCCAATGTTCCCTTCCCCCCCCCCCCCCCGCCTTGATCCCTATAGGATGTATAATTATAAAGGTTTAATTTTGTGTATTAGCAAATATATGTTAACGCATGGGTCATGTGTATTTTAATCTGTCTTTGCATATACGTATATGTCCACACAATTCCTTCCAGGCATGTTCCACCTTGATCCCTACGATGTATAAAGGTTTAATTACGTGCATTAGCAAATGTATATTAACGCATGTGTCATGTGTATTTTAATCTGTCTTTGTGATCCCTACGATGTATAAAGGTTTAATTACGTGCATTAGCAAATGTATATTAACGCATGTGTCATGTGTATTTTAATCTGTCTTTGCATATACATACATGTCCACACAATTATTTCCAGGCATGTTTCTACAAGCGCACAGGAGTGGACGTAAAGAAGATTTAGATTAGTGGCACAATCTTACAAGCCCCACCCGCCCCCCCCCCCCCCCCCCCCCGAATCCCTGGCGCCACTAAAGTTCGGCGCTCTTAATCACCCCTCCACACCCCACTGCCCACCAATAGAGTTCGGTGCCTCCGCCACCTCTTTCAAAACCTTACCCCTCGCCATGTTCATTCGCTAAACAACACACGGCCAAGACACCTCACTTACAAACCCAACTCCTTCCTACTGCCAAAATCCAGGTAACTAGTTAGTATTGTTATGATTATACTCTTTGAGCTATATGATTTACACTTTCCGTTCGTTTCTTCACTTCACTTTGATTTAACACTTTGATTTTGATTCAACTGAAACTTAAAAAGCTGTGTAATTGCTAACACCGTTTTCTGTTATCTACGTTTGTATTTGTGTTATAATGCTGTTTTCATTTCGTTGTTTTGTTGCATGTTGCATGCTTGCAATTGGTCTATTTTTGTTTTGTATCCCAAGCCCTGCTGATATATATTCCCCATTTTCATTTCTTTCAGTGTTTATTATTTACAAGGGAGTTGCCAAAGTTGTTTACATTTGTCAAATTTCTTTCAATGTATTGTGCCCTTATTCTGACTAAACTCATTAACTCATCTGCACCAATATAAAGGATCAAAAGGGTTGGAAATCTGTCTGTCGGTCAATTGGATCCGGTCACGCCTAACTGCTGGCCCGCCTCTGTGGTCTAGTGGTAAGGCATTGGCGTTCTAAGCCAGTGACCCGGGTTCGATTCCCGGCGGAGGCATTTTTTCAACCCCTGATTGATTTAAAATGGATGACAGCTCTGGGGAACATTGAGAGAGCTACGCGATTATTATTCTCCCATTTTCATTTCTTTCAGTACATATATATATATATATATATATATATATATATATATATATATATATACATATACATACAGGGTGTATCAATAAAAACGTTACACATTTGAAAAATCTGTCAAATTTACATTTCAAAATATTTCGAAGATTTGTTCATGTCGATAGATGCCCAATATTCTCATCTTTCAAAGGCCACTAACCAAACAAATTTTCGTTCACGCTTGGGCGAACACTTACTGTTTTTATTCAGCGTATGAAAAATGACTTACGCCAAATTGAAAGCAGGGGCAAAATTTAAAACCAGCTGTTAGAATAAATACTCACATTCGAAGGAATTGCTCTTTGCAACAGAGTTGCCTGACTGCCTAACTGGTTGATTGACGGATCTATAGATTTAGCAATGGATTGATAAATTGATCAATCAATCGATCGAATGAATGATTGTTGATTGACTGATTATTTTTATTGATCGGTTGATTGAATGACTGGCTGAATGAATGGTTCAATGATAGGTTGATGCTTTGATTGATTGATAAACTGACTGACTGATCTATTGGTTGATGAATTGATGGGTTAAGTGTTGCTGATTAATTTTTAATTGATTTAATGAATGACCTGGAGATGTGTTAACTGGTACAGGCCTACTTTTCTTCCTGACCAAATGACTGGCATCAGTGGCATGGTGGATTGGATGTGTACGTGAATTGTGACTCCTGTGCTTAAACTCACTCATCAGCTCATGTAATCATGTATGAAATCATTAAAATTTTGATAAAATACTGACATACAAGTCCTAGACTATCATAACACAATCATTTTTAAGCAAAGCGCAATTTGTTTGAATAAGAGTACTTATTCGGACTATTGCAGTATGCTGGTTTGATTGTCTCGCTTCTTTCAATTTGGCGCAAGTCATTTTACCCACTCTGAATAAAATCAAGCAGTGTTCGCCCAAGGGTAAACAAAAAAATTATTCTGCTAGTGGCAATGGATAGATGAGAATACTGGGCATCTATCGACATGAAAAAAATCTCAGAAATATTTTGAAATGTAATTTTGACTGATTATTCAAAAGCGTAACGTTTTCATTGATACGCTCTGTCTATATGTATACGCACACACACTCACACTCACACATGCGCGCACACACACACACACACATATATACAAAGGAATCAATTAGTGAGGGTTGAAGATTTGTCAGTCTGTCGGTTAAGCGAATTTCGAGTCGCCGAAATCACTGGCCCGTCTCCGTGGTCTAGTGGTTAAGGCATTGGCGTTCATAGCCAAAGGCCCGGGTTCGATTCCCGGCGGAGACATTTTTTCAACCTTTGCAAAATTTCCAAAATGATAGGACAGCTCTGGGGAACTTTGATTCATGCTACGCTTTTATTCACTCAATTGATCTCACATATATATATAAATATATATATATATATATATATATATATATATATATATATATATATGGGTAGATAAGACTGCAGCAAGAATGCAGCAAAACTGTCGACAAAATATAGGTCTTACACCTCCATTAAAAATGTTATAGCGACGCCCCTGTCTCTACGCTCCGTCGCTTTGTCGATCCCCGGGGTCGATCCTTCACGTTTGACCCCCCCCCCCCCCCTCCTCGACAACCTTCCTCAGCTCGGTCGCTTAAGCATAAATACAGATCGACACCCATGATATCATCTAACCTTCCGAGCAATTATTTGGAAAAGGACCATTCCAGAAATTCAGATTCTGCTCGATTTGCAACTTCGATTGTATAGTCAGGTAGGGTCCGATCAATGCAAAGACAAGGGTCCATTTAAGTTCTGGACTACCAATATGATTGATATATGATGCGTGTAGCTGTACAGCCATCCAGAAGGCACGGTGTTGATAGGAGCGAATCCTTTCTAGAGCATGGTAGAACCTTTGCCATAGGTATTCAAGATTGATTCCACCAAGCGCGATCCAAGGGAAAGCAATGAGCATGATCTTCTCCGACCAGATGATGACGTCGAGAAACATCTTCGAGTGGCTATGTGGGCTCTCCTTGAGGATCTGTCCAGTGATGGCATAGTCCCAGGAGATTTGCGTCAAGAAACCCCAAGAAGTTGTTACCATGGTAATCGCCATCCAGACGCCCATGAGCTCACGAAGGATCAGGTAGTCAAGATGCACGCGTCGTATTTCGCGACGCGCTGCGTCAACGTCGTCGGTCAATGACGCGAGTTTGACGTTGTTCACGACGCGATTAAGGTCATGGTGAAGCGATGTGCGTTCAATGTACATGAGATACCAGAAAAGGCCGTAAGCTACCAGTCCCCATGCGCAGGAGAAGTCGCTGAAGATAAAATAACTGAGATGGCATTTGTGGTGCATGAATAACCATGTCACAGCTCTCAGGATAGCCTGACCCAATGGCCAACTGATGAACGCCAACATGAACATTGGCTTCAACAGATGGCGATTCTTGGAGGCGCGTAGGACTCCAACTCTCCGCAGGACATAGGCCTTGCCGAGAGGACAGCTGTGCATTGAATTCAGACCAGGTAGAAGTGACGAGAAACGAGTCAGAAATGCATATAAGGGACCAAGGAGGATTTGAAGAACAAATGTGAGATAGGAGATCAAGAAGAGAAGTTCACTGGATAGCCCCCAGAAGTTGTAGAGATACGTGCCACCATCAACCAAGAGAACCGCGGTCAGGGTTGCGAGATAGATGAGAGAGACTACTTCGATGAGAACATTCCGCCATACCCCTGTAACAAAATAACAGATATTAAAATATTGCAATCTTTGCTCGAATTATGATAATAATGATAGGGGGTTATTTACCAAGCGTGGCAACACCGGCATAACTTGACCTGCCATTATTGTATATAACCCCATCTTTGCCAGGAACCCATTTATTACACCTGGGTATAGAGAGGGACATTACGTGGACATAATTATCCTGCCGATGTAAGCATCGGGCGAGGATCTGACACAGGACCAAACGTGTAAGAGGCGAGAGCCCCACAACAATTAACAATGATTAAACTGTGGACCAGTCTTTATCGATTTATTGAGTTGGAAATTAAAAAAAATTAAAACCCCTCTCTATATGGCTATTGACTAATGGCAGAAGGCATTATTAGAAACTGAAGGCAGTAGTAAATACAAAGCTACTAACAGTGAATGAAAAAGGCGGTAGATTTTTTTTTCGTTACGGGGGAGGGTCAAGAATCTGGAAGGGGATCGGGGCGGTAATATTTTTTGACGACGGGGGGGATGACGATATTTCAGGAAGCTTAAACCTTAACCCACTCCTCAACGCCTATCTGAATGAGAAGAGTTTGTCTTTCCATTATGAAGGCTTCGCATTTTAGCCACGCTCTTAGAAAATTATGTTCATTGGCACGCGATAAAAATCTGCATTTGGGAGAGGGGGGTGTATTCTTGCATTTTAGAGTATTACTTCCTGCAGACGTTAACAGCCTCATCTAAGTATTCACATATTTTCTCTCGCGCGCGCTCTTTTTTTTTTTTTTTTTTTTTTTTTTTTTTTTTTGGTCTAAATGCGGTTTAAGCATATCTCTGTCAATTTTAAGTCATTTTTAAAATACGTTTCTGGCGAATTTTTAAAGGGGAATCCCTTAAAATTGTCTAAGGAAATTCGTATAACCGTCTCAGTGGAAATTCCGACCCAATAATTCGCTAAATAGGCCGTATGAGAAGTGTGTATTCTCTAGCTCTTGGGCATGCATGATAAAATTTCTACACTAACAGTTTATCTTCTTTAATATGAGCAAGGTAGCGATTGGGAGGGGGTCCGTTTGGGGGGTGATGTTCGTTATTCCGAAGATTCGTTAAGGCTTGGTCACAACCGGCCGTGCTTGTTTTTGCACGTGCGTGCCCGCAAGAGTTGCGGGGCTGTGAGCCAACTTCTGCGATTCTTTGCGATTTTAGCAGGTGTACGACCATCATACCCCCAACTTACGTCCTTTGCGCGGGCTCGTGCAGGGCTCTTGCAAATATTTGATTTTTTTCTCGTCCAAATCCGTAGGGTAAACGTGCAACGCACGCGCAGGTGCCGTGCGGCAGGTAAGGCTCAGTGCGATATTTGCAAGAAGTGTTTACGTCGCAAGTGCGATCACGTTACATAGTCATAAGAAGTACTTGCGTTACCTGAGCAAGACACGCACGATTTGTCATTTTTTCGCGAATCAGATTCACCCTGATTTTGTTTCTCCTCGGCCATGTCGGCCTTCTCTCCCTCCTTTTCGGGTTTCCCTCCTTCCTTCACTTGCTTACTGCTTCTTTTACTGTAACTTTAAGTAGCCATTTTCAATGCCAAATCTTCTGTTAATGTGATAAAGACGACCGAATGGTAAAGACGTCAGCGTTCTGACCTTGCCGATTTGAGGGTGCAACTTGCGTGTGCCACAAAACGAACGTTCGCCCAACTTGCGGAGAAGGCGCAATGACCTTGTGGTGTACGTCCACTGTGCAGTGATTGCACCTTCTACGCATGCTGGACGTGCCTGTGAAGTACAGCCGTCGGAAATAAATTTTCCCATTACGCATGATACGGTAACAATGCAAAACCTTGCAGCCAACGTAACAAGAACATACGATTATGTGCACCGTCTTGAGATAGCTGCACGTGCCATGTGCGTTTAAGGCCGCGTCACATTATTAGCGAATAGAGCTAACGAATGCCTAACGTACAGCTATTTCTTTAAAGTCCAGATACGCTCAAATACTCTCAAATTAGCTGATATGTGATGGATCCTTTGGAACTCTATTGTGGCCAAGAATTTGAGCGTATGTGGACTTTAAAAAAAATAGCTGTTCGCTAGGCATTCGTTGGCTCGATTCGCTAATATGTGACGGGGCCTTAATATATAGCTATGATTAACGTGATTTGAACATATGTCGAACTTAGCTCCAACACATAATGTCTTATGTAGACGTATTTGACGTCTTCCGGACGTCCACAGAACTTAAAAACTGAACGTGGTCCTAAAGGCCCCGTCACATATTAGCGAATCGAGCCAACAAATGCCTAACGAACAGCTATTTTTTAAAGTCCAGATACGCTCAAACATAGCTAATATGTGACGGGACCTTTAGAACCCTATTGTGGCCAAGAATTTTAGCGTATTTGAGCGTATCTGGACTTTAAAAAAATAGCCGTTCGTTAGGCATTAGTTAGCTCGATTCGCTAATATGTGACGGGGCCTTTATCAAAACACGTAGCCACACGCAGCGTTTGTAGGACATGTCCAACAACCGCCCTGCGTGTTCTGCGTGCTCCTGCGTGCTCGATAAAAAAGTACGGGCCCGTGCGTGTGGACGCAAGAATTTTCTGCAAAATTGGTCGCAGACCTCACGTACGGAGGTGCACGGCCGGTTGTGACCATAGCTTTAGTCCGAAAATGAAAAAAGGTACGTTATTCCGAAGGTTCGATAGTCCGAAAATGAAATAAGGTTCGTTAGTACGTTAGTTATTAACGAACTAACGGCATGAACGACCCTTATTTCATATTCAGACTGACGATCCTTCGAAATAACGAACTTTATTTCGTTTTCGGATTAACGAACCTTCGAAATAACGAACCTTCAGAATAACGAACTGTAACCCCGTTTTTTGAATACTCAAAAAATTGTAACTTAGAGCTCTTCAGGCCAGTTCAGGCCTTAGTTGCCGTACATTTAAAGAAATGTTGTTTCAAATTTCCGCCTGGTCAATCCTCTGACAAATCGGTAAGCACTATATAGGTACCAATCCTGCAGACGCAAGCTGAAACCCTAATCCTAATTCTAACCCTAATCCTAACCCTAACCCTAACCCTAACCCAACCCTAATCCTAACCCTAATCCTAATCCTAATCCTAATCCTATGAATATTTAAGAATATTTATGAGCTTGGGTCTGCAGGATTGGTACCTATTTAGTGCTTACCTGACAAATCTCGGAGTAGCCTCAGCTCCAACCTTTTAGAGCGGGATTTATTTCTACATCGAAAAAAACAAATTTGTCATGACAATCACATTTTCAGCAGTTCTGTATATTCAAGACCATAAAATCTTTGGGGTATAACCAAGGAGTTTTAAGAGCTGGAGTCCCAACTGGCAACAAATTATTTAACGCAGCTGTCCTTTTCTAAGGTTGCACAATGGAATCTACAAGGGTGTTTTTGCCCTTGATGTCCGGGGTTCAATGCCGCCAACATTATGGGAAAGCTTAATTAGTGATTTTGTCACACATAAAATATTGTTAATATTTCACTTTGTATTTGAATGAACAGAAAGAAAATTGAAAAGATAATAAGATATGAATACAAAAGCCAAATTGTGCCCAGAAATCTACGTATATCGGATGATAGCAGTTTTAATTTGTGAAACATAGTAAAATTTGGCAATCCTAAAACCCGCAATTTGACACTTTTCCGATTACTTGCGGCAAACGAAAATGGAAACGGAGTTTGTTAAAGTACAGTAATTTATGATGTTACATGTCAGATTAGTGCCCACACGTACATGCCCAGCCCAGCCCAGTAAATTTGATCCATATTTCAGGAAATTTGCACCATTTCCTTTCGCTTGCCTCTTGTAAAGGTAAGCACTGTGTACTGCTCATATTATCAGACGAGTGGTAGCGAAAAGTAATTATCATTACAAAAGCATATTTCCTTTTGAAAATGGCCCGTAAGTTTGAAGCCAGACAGGAATCTTTTATCTACGCATCTGTAAGGAAGATCCAGTTAAGCACATGCCTGGCATATTTTTTGCCTGGCGGCATTGAACATGGATCAAAGGGAATGAGTTAGATGTGACTCCAGCTCTGGAAACTCCTTAGCAGTACACACAATAGCTACCAAACACAGTGAGGGATTGCCTGCTTTAGCAGCTAGGTTTGGCCTATTCATAAAAAAATTAGGGAGTGAATGGGAGTTACCCATCCATGTAGGCTCTCCTACTGGCTAATAGAATGCAGTCTTTAAATAAGCTTCTTACAATAGGGTGGACAAGATGTAACGTGACCAATCGTAACGTGACTAACCAAGATTTTAAGGTCTACTTAAAAGAAATAGAGAGGTAAACTTTTAAACTTTGTGGGTAAACATTTGTCATCATATAAGAAAGTGATATGACTCTAAGTTTGAGCTACGCCACAGTAAGGAGGGATTTTTTTTTTCAAAAACATTGATTTTTTTTTTCTTGTCTCCTTTTTTGATTAAAAGTTCTCATTACAGTTCCGAAATTATTCAATTGCTTTTTATTTTTGTTATGTATGTAGACCTGGGGTGGATGAATAACAAGACTGGGACTTGAAATGAAATAGATACTGAATTAACTGTATCAAAATTTCTTTAAAATCTCTTTAAATGTAACGTTACTACTGTCGTGGAAATGCCCAGGAGAATAAATAAACAGCTAGAAATATAAAGGTTTTGAATTTTTAAAAATGTTATTATCAAGATATCTATCACTGAATTCCAGTGTTGGGTGTCTTGAGACATGTCTCGAGATAGTGGGATTGTGTGTCTCGTGTCTCGTCTCGGTCTCGGACGCTAATGTCTTGGTTTCGGTCTCTGTCTCGAAGGGAAATGTTTCGTGTCTGGGAGGCCGAGACATCGGCGAGACACTGAAAAAGGGCTCAATTTTGACGATTAATCTCACTGCTTTACTTCAATTTGTAGAATAAAATCACTTTTTTTTTTCATTCTGAAAGTAAAAAGAACCCGAAAGAGAGTAGAGATTCAGAGTTGGATACCTTGAAGTACAGTTTGTACAATTTTTATTTAACCATCAGAGAATACATACCAAAATACAAACGCAGAAAAAGACTAGAAGTAAACAAAATTCAGAATTGACGGCCGGGCGCCTAACGACTATGTTACAAAAATGGCTAAAGTCTGTAAGCTCCCCCCCCCCCCCCCCCCCCCCCCATGGTACTCAAGCAATTACATTGTTGGGTGTCTTGAGACATGTCTCGAGACAGTGATTTTGTGTCTCATGTCTCGTCTCGGTCTCGGGGACGCTTATGTCTCGGTCTCGGTCTTGGTCTCGGCTGTTCTGGACACAAGTGTCTCTGTCTCGGTCTTTGTCTCAGGGATCATTGTCTCGGTCTCGGTCTCTGTCTCGTTTAAGACAGGCTCGGACCAAACACTGCTGAATTTGCAAAACCAACCTGGGTTTGCTTTTGTCCAACACTGCAGTCCACGCAGTCTGGCGTTTCCGGTCACTTGTATATTTTCACTTTTTGTGGTGCACATGATGATGCTTATGAAGTGCATTTTTCAGGGCTTCATATTTACACAATATTACATACACTGATAGCATGTAGGGCCTTGCAGCTCAGAGTTTTCAAATTTACTCAATAGCTTTAACAAGCGTTATAAGTCAAACATTCTCACTTTTCATAGAAAACTGATTGTGAAGACGTCACAGTTCATATTCTCAATTGACACTTCTCCCTCCCAACTTAAGAGATTGCGAGATTTGGAAACTAGAAATCATTTCTAGTTTCTGAATCTTAAGATGCATATTTAATCCTTTGTATTGGAAGGTCAATGAGATGACACTCACTAAATATAAGGACAAATAGTTTTGAAAATCTGCTATATCAGATGATCTTTGGGTACTTCAAACGTGAAAATGCAGAAACAAGACGATTAATCCTTTCAAGTGCGGTAGCAGTGCGATAAATTGCAAAATAATGGTATTAAGATATACGGGCGATTCATTAAATTATCCAAAAGAGGTAGATTCTACAGAAAAGAAGTATAAATTCGGTAAATCGGTAGGTAGTAGCAGTAGTCTACCGCCTAAATCGATGGTTTGGCAGGTATACAAGACAGATATCATTATTTTATGAATTTTTACAGGCCTTTAAACTTCCAAAATGTGTTAAAATGTCTGTCCGTGACAAACCGATCGGGCTCTGGATTAGACGTTAAAAATATCCTTTAACACTTTTGATCGGTATAACTATTAGACTGGGGCTTTTAAAGGGTTTTCAAAGTTAAAGATGTAAAATTTATGTAG
This sequence comes from Echinometra lucunter, assembly GCA_029962745.1. NCBI lineage: Eukaryota > Metazoa > Echinodermata > Echinoidea > Camarodonta > Echinometridae > Echinometra > Echinometra lucunter. Next base: position 1,798,527 of record CM057159.1, read on the forward strand.
ATTAAATTAACACTTTTGATCGGTATAACTATTAACATATAACAATTACACTGGGGCTTTTAAAGGGTTTCTAAAGTTAAATATGTAAAATTTATGTAGATTAAGTTTTCTAACAATGGGTGTCGATCCCGGAATAATAAGGGAATATTTACCCAATTTGGGGGGGGGGGGGGGGGGGGGGGCTGGCCTGTATTATCATCCCCCCCCCCCCCCTCAAAAAAAAAAATCAACATCAAAAAATGACGTGGTCCCCTGGTAATCCCCTAATGAAACAAAGTAAAAGAAAGAAAGAAAAAGGAAAAAGAAAAATCTGGAAGCGCTCGCTCGCATTTTAAGTTTCTCAACCAATGCCGGTTATAGTTCCATTTATTTATTTATTTATTTATTTATTTATTTATTTATTTATTTATTTATTTATTCATTCATTCATTCATTCATTTATTCTCGAATATTTACACAGAGTGGCCTTAAACGTGATGATTTTCGAGCAGCAAGCATGCAGTCTCATTTCCTCAGCAACATGTCCAAATATCAATATTTTTGGAGCTATAGGTGTCGAGGTATCCTCGAATTCTATGGGAAGACGAAATATAACTTTATCGTCAAAAGAGTGTGTTTTTCCTACGCGGTTTAGACAGTAAACAATTGGACCGAGGTGCTAGAATAGTTATATTATGCAGCAAGGTTGCCAAATACACCATTCAAATAATCCCACAGGCCTAGAGTGTATTTTCATGACAAAATAATATTTCTGTAGCAAGAACTTGGAATTTTTGGCTTGCTCGCAAATAAGAAACAGGTAGGTTCATACTAAAAAAGAAGTGTCAACTCAAAAAAAGAACAGAGGTCCCTTAACATTCCATTCAAGAGTAATGAAAATCTACCTCTGCGAGACTGTTTGAAAACAATTTCTTGTTGGAGGGACGGTAGGGAAGGGACAATTGGAGGGACGGTAGATTAGACTTAAAATAATAGACTTCGCTTAGTCATGTTAGTCGATCCCGTTCACGTTTGAACCCCACACCCTTTCCCCGCTTGGTCGCTTTACTCCCTCGCCATGCTCGGCGAGGATATTTGGCATCAATCATCCCCCCAACAACGAACACAAATCGATACCCATATTCGTAACATTTCTTAAATTCAATATTATTGAAATAATGCTCTAAATATCTAGATTATTAATGTTTCAAACTATATGGCACAAAATATGTGTGTGCGTGTGGTCGTGTGTGTGTCACTAATAAATTCAGCAAGACATGTGCAACGTAGCTGTCACTTCTCCCAACATTTTGCTATGTTGTATCATGGATGATTAACGACTCTGTGTTGAAAAAGGAGCCTCTAGATATTTAAAGCCCACTGCACACTACTCAGTCCGTCTGCGATCCGACTTTGGAAAAATTTGTTTTAGCATTTGATATGAAAATTCAAACATGTAAAATCTCAATGCTCAAAGTTCCGAATAATCGTATGAATACTACAATCGAAATTTCAGGCTATTGCGAGCTTCCCGTTAGGAATAAAAGCGAACTCAATTCCGAGTCGTAGTGACGTCAAAGCAATCTTGCGATCAGCTACGATTTGAAACCGATTTGGCCTTTACTCCGATATGGCTTAACCAGAATTTCGATTTTAGTATTCCTGTTATTATTCCGAACTTCAAATAAGGTAATTTGATTTGTCTAAACTTTCATATTTCATGCAAAATGCCATTTGTTCCAAAATCTGGTCGCAGTCGGATCTTATAGTGCGCGGTGGGCTTAACCTACAGGACATTTATGTTCTAAATTAATTACCGACACAAACCTATTTTATGGCATTGATTTTTCAAAAGGAAAGAACCTGATTGAAAATTTAAAGCATTATTTCCAAAATATCTATGAAGGAAATTTTCACAAACCTTATTCCAAATGAATTTCACATCGTTCAACTATAAAATGTAAAAGCCTTTCCTGTCACAAATTGTAACTTTGAGTTATTCACGATCAAAAATGTCAGCTGTTTGTTTCGAACAAAAAACCCTGATTTTTCAAATTATAACTTCATGTGTTGTTCTTCTCGAACATAATCACGTGATTCTGTCGCGAAGCGCTATACAATTCTTGAAAAAATCCTTTGCTAGTGACTTTACTTTAATTCTCAACAATTATTTGATAGCACACACAATCTTGACAACAACAACAAATATCCCCGCCCGCCCCCCCCCCCCCAAAAAAAATAAATAAATAAAATGGTAAGCGTTAGGGGATGGAAGTCCGTATTGGGGTTTGAGTAAAGTTTCTTCCCCACTCAGATTACGGACCGCTGTCTGATACAATCTATGAGGAAAATATGAGAATAAAATAACAGTGCATCATTTTAAAAAAAAAGACAAAGCACCAATAACTTACCCTTAGAGTTTTCCTTTTTACTGGAAGGCTCAAACTTCAAGGCGATACAGTCTGTATCGCTCATGTCATCCTCATCAGTCATAACCTTATTCGAGATCGTTTCGCTGATGTTGGATGACTCCACTCCTATGTCAGCATCCTTGTCGCGCTTTCGTCGTCTGTGGTCGTCTTCTGGCGATGTCAACTCGGGATGAGGGGAGGGTTTCCACATGCCGACCACAACCAAGGCGAAAGAGACAGCGAATGGCAAGCCATTATCGCCATCGTCAGCGACTTTAGAACTTCGCTTCTCTTGTGTTCGAACAGTGTGATCAACACTCAATGTTCCACAGTTGATAAGGGGGTCGGTTTCGCCACAATATGAATCCATGGTCGATAACGAAGCTGATACCAAAAGTTTATGTATAGGGCCCCTTCAGTTTTGCTAGAGACCCTCAAAAACTGTGCACCACTCTAAATGTTTTGCCTTAAATCAGGGACAAATCCAAGAAATTACCGTTATGGATTATAATTTCCTAATCTCATTGGGATTTTTCCCTAATCACAATCTTAGATTAATTTTTAATCTTAGAGACTTAGAATGTGATCGTCAGATTTTTTGACTTGTCATTAGCAAGATACCAGCAAAACCAAGATGCTATGAAGAGTTTTCCTCAAGTCGAATATCAAACAAATAAGAGGCTCGGGGTTGGTCAGCGAAGTAAAATCCCAACAACGTCGACGTGGATCATATGCACAGTTTCTGCACCAATGACAGAGTTCTATTTATGAGCTCTACAGTATGTCCTGTTGGCCTATACAAGTATTCCTCTACTAGTCAGTGAAGTCCCTGTCTGATTCAGTCCAGTAATCACAAGGAAATGCGGATTTTTTAAACACTGAGACGTCATAAGTCCTTCACGTCCAAGTTTGGACAGATGAAGAATTCAAAGCAAAATGGAAAATCTTTTTGAATGGTTGCCAAAAGGAAATAGCTGTTTTGTTTTGATTTCCTATAATTGTTATTGCAGCTGTGTATCATCATAGTTAATTATTCTTGATGTAGTCCAATGGATCAGGGAGTTTAGTAAAAACACGTCATTAGTCACTTTACTCCATCTTTTAACAAGTGGATTTCCTTGACAACCAGAGAATGAAAATATCTTGTTCACAGGAGACTTTTTTTAATTATTCAAATTTATGCATACTACTTCAATTTTTTTCCATATTATGTAAATCCCTTAAAAGATCAAAAGACAAGGGACTTATTGAATAGTCTGACAATTTTTGTTTTATTTTTATTTTTTTAATTTTAATTTACCAATGACCACCATCTTAAAAACTCTGAAAACTGCTCATCGTTTCTCATTCACGATTTATTTCGTTTTGGAAAGAAAACATATCCACTTCCCTTCATTTGCAACAACAGCAGCAACAACAACAACAACAACATCAAGAATGATGATAACTACGATAATAAATCAACTGTTGCCATCACAACCATAGCATGATTAAAAACCAAAGGCCGATTTCCTTTGCAAACCATTCGAAAAAGAATGTGATTTCTCATAGCGATTTGAGTGTCCAAACTTGGAAGGTAGGGACTTATGACATTGTTAAACAAAAATCTCCATTCATTTGTGAATTCTGGACCGAATCAGACGGGGTCTTCGCTGACTGGTAGAGAAATAGTTATATTTTCATAATATACAATTGCTTTTCAAATTGAAGAATGATTCCTTCATAATCAACACTAATAGGCCTTTTTATAACATACTGTATATTTACGGACAAGCATAACGAAGTGCTGTGGTCGTTGTGCTTGAAGCGATTGGTGTGTAGAGGTCCTCAAAGGCAGGGTGCCAACTATTATTGCGCTCCTTTCATTATGATTACACTTTAAAATTCACCTGAAATCAGGAATGGAATATCACATGATGTCACAAGTGTATCTTTTTATGCAAAGCGAACAAGTGAGACTATATTTAATCATTTTCATTGCCAATTTTCTTTATGCTTTCAAAACTGTGAGCTTTTAGTGTTTCAAGAGAGAGTTGCAATTGCCCAAGGATCGAGAGAGGAAGTTCCCACTGCAAAAATAACGCTTAAAACAGTTAAAACTGCACATGCTTCATTATTGACTAGAAAGGAAGTTTTCGTATGAAATGAACAGTGCTCAAGTTCATGTTTGGACGGTGGCCAAAGGGAGCAAGGGCACAATTTACTCGCCCTTCCAACAAATGAATAAGAAAGAAAACGTAAAGTGATATGAGCTTTAGAAAACGTAAAGTGATATGAGCTTTTTGAAAGTTTGAAAGTTTTGAAAGTTTTATTGACAACTCAAAACCCTTTAAGGGTATCAGAGTACAATGAGTGGATAGAATACATATCATATAAAAAATAATTCAATCAAGTGTTCAATGAGAACACAAAATTATTCAACAAAAAAGGAGAAAAAGAATGAATAAATAAGTGAATAAATAAATAAATAAATAAACAAATAAACAATAGAAATAATGTCAGTTATATACAAACAAATAGAAGTATGGCACATGTTTGCAGCGAGAAAAAAAATACACAAGATCAGTGATGAAAATAAACGTAAATTATTCAATGCTTTAGATGATTTATAATACAAGCACAAAAATTTGGCCAAATTTGAAAGGACAGTCTTATTTTTACTGTTGAATAGTTGATTCATTTTATATGAATTTGGGTTGCAGTAATAATGTTTCCATTTTCTTCTTTTTTTTTTTTTTTTTTTTTTGCTCTTCAAAAAATATAGATAATGAAATTCATCTCCAATTTGATTTTTTTTACACAAAAATGACAAAATCTTTCTTTTCTCGGGATGTTATTCTGTCTTCCCGTAACTATGGGTATTTTGTGATTCAAACAACGAAATTTTCACAGGGATTTTATTTCTTAATCATTTGATACTTGAAAGTATTTTTCATAATGGTTTGACTGTTTGAAAATTCAATAATTTAAACAGTGCAAGTTTTTTTTTTTCAACATCGCTGTGCCATTCTTGAGTTGATTTGACCTTGATTTAACTATTTTTTTAAAATAAACTATTCATACTCAAGTTTGACACTTCATTATTCCAGATATCACTTAAACCTAGCTTATATATAAAACAGATCCTTTATTTTACCTGGCCATACAAAGAAGTTTTCTTGTCTCAAAAATAAAGAATATTGATAATGATACAAAATACTGGATATTTTTGAAGTCTCATTGCTAACAAGCCGATACCAAAACATCAGCATGCGTTGAGATACATTTTTTTCAAGCTTCTGTTCTTCCTATTTCGCCATGAACCATAAAATTTGGGGTCCTTCTATGCACGTCAAGTAATTCCTTACGAAATCTTAAAAAGAATGTTTCAATCGGAAATATATTCTCATATATTCTCTATACCCCCAAATTTCGCTTCCATACAACAAAATTGTTAAAAATCAAATGGTCGAACAATTCAAGTTCTATATCAACTTGCAAGAGCAATGATATTTTTTACTTTTCACTGAAATTAATGCCCTTTTTGCTTGGGAAATCAGTCTGTTTGTTAACGGCTTTTTTTAAAAGTATTGCAATTCTTAAATAAACATATTCATCACAAACTTCGATTTCGTCTCTTCCAAAACGGAAAATAGGTCTTTTCCTGACCTATCCTCAAGAAAAAATAACTACGTTTGTTTTTGATGTATTTACAGTTAGATGCCAAAGTTGGCAATATTCATCTAAGACATTAAGTGCCAGTTGTAGCTCTTCGGCAGATTCAGCCAGCACAATAGTATCATCTGCATATAGACCAATTTCACAACGCAAGAGGGCAGCAGACTGTTCGACACAGTTCGACATACTGCGGTGGGCGCGCCAACTTTTATAGTACACAAGTCAATAGCGCGTTATGTACATTCGTTCGATTTTTGTCTATTTTGGCCAATATATGCAGATTTCTTTTAATATTTGCAATGAGAAATTGTCAGGGAGGTTCAGGTCGCAGCTGTGCGGTGCTCAAATGCCACAAGAATTGGAGAAAGTTTAAAAATTGGAAGCTGAGTGCGAAATTCACTCGCTTTTGACTCATGAAGCCTGTTTGTGCGGTGAGAAGCCGTACTCCCTACACAGGTTTTCGTAAGCAATGCGTAGGAATCCGTCGCCAGTGGGTAAAAATATCAACAGAAAGGACTTTGAAGTCAAGAAACATTATCATTATGTACTTTGGCGTAAAATTTAATGAGTGAAAACATGACTTTGTAAACAGGGTAAGATTAAGGGCTCCCGTTTACTACGGTTTCTATGCTGCAATCGAACTTATACTGACAAAACTAAATTGAAAAACTATCGAAAGTACAAAAAAACATCATACCTTCATCTGTCAGATATGGAAATTGTCTTACCTCATGTACCCATGTATCCATGCTTTATTTTATTGATCTAGAATAAAGTAAATGGAACAATATTAGGGCATATCTCATATCTTACATTCATTTTGTACACAGAGCCAATCGCGGTCAGCGCGCTTGCCCACCGCAGCAATGGCGTCGCCGATAGAGGGCCAAATACATAAACCGGAGGTGAAATTGGTCTATAGTGAGCTGAATAATTCCAAAAAGATATCGCCTTCTCGATCCAATCAACCTCATCAAGAAAAGCAGCTGATGAATATCTTAACCCAGAGTATCTTTCATGCAGAAATGCTTCAGAGTCATGTAGGAATAATGCTAATAATATCGGAGATAAATTTCCTCCTTGCTTCACTCCAATATTACTCCGGAAAAACTCCCTTTCTTTTCATATGAGATGCAAGAATTAGATTTATCATATGTTTGCCTTATAACTCTGAGTAATTTATCACTAATCCCATGATTAATCAATTTCCTCCATAAGTTCAAATGCTTTTTTGTAATCTACAAAGGCAGTATAAACTCTTTTTCCTTTTTTTTCAGATACCAATCAAGAATGACATGCAGTGAAAACAGGTGGTCAACCTTCGAATAACCACTTCTAAAACTTGCTCTTCTAACATATCGTACGACTCGATGAAATTAACTACTCTTTCATTTAAGACTGCAGTGATATGCTTTCCCACACAACTTAACAATGTTATTCCTCTATAATTATCTGCTGAATCTGGGGAGCCTTTGCCTTTGTACAACGGTTTCATGAGACTTCACCCAATCCGTTGGAACCATTCCACTATCAAAGATAGTTTTGAATAGTTTAGTGATTAATGTTACTAACCTCTTTGAACTACTTTTCAATAATTCATTTACGATCATACCAATCCCGGGAGATTAATTATTTTTAATCGCTGTTCAACGACTTCTGATTCTTTACTTAATCTATTCAATTCTCCATTAGAATCTTCTTTAATCACTGTTAATGTAAACATCAAAATCAAAATCAAAATTTAAATCGATAGATTTTCACTCTTTCCTAGACTTTTGACATGATCTAAAAAGTCTTGCGCCATTAAGTTTTTAGAATGCACAGAATTCTTCTTTTTCTTATTTATCATATTCCAGTAATCCTTTGGGTTTGTACTTTTCAACTTTCTTATATCGGGATATTAATTCGTTTTTTTATCCTGTTGAGGTACTTATATGAAATGCCTTTACGCTTCATTTCATTTCGATTTAAATCATTTTGATGACGCCAAAAAAACATTTCGCACCCTTGTATTATTCCTCTTTATACTTCATGCATTCTTTGTCAAACCATGGCATAATATTTGTGTTCAATGTTAAATTTTTTCTTACAGTTTCCTGAAAATTCAACGGTCATATTAGACGCAGCGGCAGCGTTGAAATGAATATCTTTCAAGTAAGCGGTTGCTTCATCAATATCGGACTGGAATGCTGTTTCTGGATCCAACGACTCTAAGAATGTTCCCAATCTGTCTACGCTCGACTTGTCTATGTTGCGGACAAATGAATTTCTTTTGTCATTGTCCCATTTTATTCTTACTGTTTTTGTTGTGTGTTTTTTTTTGTGTGTGTGTGTTTTTTTTTTTGTTGGTTTTTTTTTTTTGCTCGATTCGTCGTTCGGGGAAGTTAATAGCGTTTTCGTCTGAAAAAGTCGTAAAGGGACTATTTCAGACAAAAACGTTATTATCTTCCACGAACGACGAATCGAGCAAAAAAAAATCATCAAATTCGCCTACAAAAATTATCAATATGTACAAAAAAGTTCGGGAGAAGCCAAAGCATAATCAATATCACTTGAACCAGCACAGGTCAATTTTCCGATTCCTAAATCCTCACCAACTCTTCCATTTACAGTATGAATAGCAACTCTTTTGCAAAGATCTAACAACTTATGACCATTGTTATTCACAAAATGATCAACATTAAAACGTTGAATGCAAACTCCAAGAGACTCAAGTTCAGGCTTGGTATTGGTCAGTATGTTTGATTTGAAAGATAAGCCTTTTTCTTTTTTAATCTCATCTCTTGCGTTGAAGTCTCCTATCATCACAAAAGGTAGGTCATATTTGCTTGTAAGGTTGTGTAGTCATGCAATACTGTTTACATTATGGATAAAACTGGAAATACCTGAGCAGTCTTTACTGATATACGATATACATTGCTCAAGAGGGCTCTAAGTACTGTAATGAAGACATTTTTTATATCAAAACTGCTTCATTATAGTACTTAGAGCCCTCTTGAGCGAGCAATGTATATCGTATATCAGTTATGATCGCTCAAGTTATTCTAGTCTTATCCATAATGTAACATCCATTTATTTATTTATTTATTTATTTATTTATTCATTTATTTTTTATTCATCTATTTATTTATTTATTTATTTATTTTTGCATGGTTCATAAATCGACATAGTAAAAATATGATATGAACAAACAGTGGTAATAGACATAGACAAAATTACAACCATTTTACACTTGCAACTGTGAATAACTGAAAACACATGCAGAGGTGCGGCGCTATAGACCAATTTCACCTCCGGTTTATTTATTTGGCCCTCTATCGGCGACGCCATTGCTGCGGTGGGCAAGCTCTGTGTACAAAATGAATGTAAGATATGAGATATGCCCTGAATTTTCTCATTGCAAATATTAAAAGAAATCTGCATATATTGGTCAAAATAGACAAAAATCGAACGAATGTACTCAACGCGCTATTGACTTGTGTACTATAAAAGTTGGAGCGCCCATCGCAGTATGTCGAACTGTGACGTACAGTCTGCTGCCCTCTTGCGTTGTAGGATTGGTCTATAAGCTTAATGCTTGAGACTTTGCCACACCAACACCATTCAGATTATATTTCATCTATGACCTCATAAAAGCCTTTAAATCTATCTGAAGCTTTCATTGCTAATCCATGAATACCACCGTGTGGTAATGAAGATTTTTTTTTTTCTTTTCTTTTTATTTTTTTTTTTTTTTTTTTTGCAGAGATATAATGATAACCAGAAGAAATTCACTATTCACCACGTCTGTTTTAGTTTCGATCAAGCAAATTATGATATTTTGGTGGCTTTTTTTTAAAATCTTCCAAAAAGCCAAATTCACTTTTTTCATAAATCCGAAAATATTTTAAGTTTCGTGGTTGATGAGCAATGATAACTG
>CM057159.1:1808992-1822636 GCA_029962745.1 Echinometra lucunter
AATTGCTATCGACGAGGACATTGTGTGATATAGTGGAGTAATTATACGACTATGACTTCGAACAAATTGCAACAGAAAATATTTCAGCGGTTTTGGTCTTTTCTATATCCACATTATAACATTAAAAGTCCTAAGAAATCTGAGTGGTGGAAAGCATAAAAAAAATTAAGAACACTGGCAAGTATCATTTTATCAATTATTTTTGACCAATACGCGTAAGCCCGAGAAAACATAAACTGGCATATTTTTTTCTAATGCACATGGCAGGCATCGAATATCTTTGTTACGCGCTAGCGAGTGATTCTGCCGTTCTGCTTAAGCTGTGAAGTTGGATGAATTCACCTTTAAAAACACGAAAATGACATGAAAATATCAAAGTTTTTGATGATATTGCCGGAAATCCTCTTCCCCAATCAGCACGCGTGTCAGTTATTCACTTTTAGCTGGTAATTTGGTTATAAATTTGCAATTTATTATAAAATTTCAAAAAATGAAGAACAAGTCGTGAGAAGAGTCACACACGCCACGCCTCCCTCAATATTAGAAAGAAAAAGAACAATTGTTTAATCTCAATCGGACTCAGAATCTTAGGAGGGCCCTGTACCAGTGGTGGCGCACCCATATATCATGCTCATAGTGGTACATGTATATTGACGCTCACTGGTTATTTCTTATAACGCCGAGCCAAAGCTATATCATCATTGTGATGATGGAAATGATGATGATGACGATGTTGACGATTATGATGATGATGATGATGGTGGTGGTGATGGTGAGGATGTATGGAAATGATGATGATGATGATTGTTATTATGATGAAAGTGTACGATCAAGGTGATAAAAGGTAGGTGAGAATGGTAATGATTAAGAAGGTGTGTCCGGGGAATGATGTACACTACGATGATGATCATGCATGATGATGGTGGTTTATTTAAAAAGTAATGGCAAGGCCGAAATTATAGGCCTATATTATTCTCTAAAAAAAAGGAAAGATTTTTACAAAAAAAGAAGAAAAGGCAGACTCACTGTGAGAGCAAGGGTTCGAGCTTCCACGACAGCCGCGCCACTACTGGTGCAACGTGCGCCACCACTGGTACAGCGAAAGCGTCGCGGATTCGCTTTATTATCGTCGCGCTGTAATCGCCCGACGCTACATACCACTCTGAGTTTGTACACTAGTATATTCGCCTATTTGTTTATCATTTGTAGACGTAAAATGAATAGTAGTAGGTGATAATGAATTGAAATTGTCTATGTATGCTGATGACTTTTGTTCCTTTTGTTCAGATGTAAATTCGTTGAACGCATCATTTGACATAATTCAACAATTTGAGAAATGCTCAAGCTTAACGATTAATTTAGATAAGACAGAAACAGTGAAGACTGGACCTGTACCAGTTGATTTTCTTCGACATACATTGAATTTTGTCGATGTTATTAATGTACTTGGCACTTATGTAGGTGTTGACTCATACTCGGCACAGATAAGGAAAGCAGAGGAATTGTTGTCATCACTACAGTGTACCTTAAACATATGTGGAAAATGAGAAATTTAACTCTCTTTGGAAAAATCCAGATTATCAAATCTTTTGGGATATCGAAATTCATGTATATTATGTTTTCATCTTTTGTATTACCAGACTGGTTTTTAAAGAAGATGGAGAGTATGTTCTTTAAGTTTATATGGAATGGACCTGATAAAATAAAGAGAAATGTAATGATTCAAGAGTTATCGAAAGGAGGAATCAAGATGATAGATGTTCAATCGGCTGCCAGTGCCTAGCAATTGTTTTGGATACAGAGAATTAGGGAAGCCAATAAGCAAGGATGGTTTCAAATACTCCAATATTACTTACGGGAAAATGGTGGTTTGTTTTTGTTTAACTGTAACTATGATTTTAAAATAGTAAATGTAAAGATTCCTTAATTTTATCAAGTCATTTTAGAAAAATGGACTTCCCTCAATGTGAGAAATAAAGAGAACAGTTCTAAGTTCCAAATTATTTGGAATAATAGGCAGTTGTGTGTGCATCCAGACATGATCTTTTTTCGAAAACTTTTTCTAAAAAGAATTGTCTTTTTTAGTGACATTCTCACAGAGGACGGTCAGTTAAGTTCTCAAGATGAAATGAAGAGGTTTTTCAATATTGATACAAGTGATTATTTTCGACTACAGGGAGTGTATTCTTCTATTACGAAGATAAAAATGTCTAAAACATTTAATACAAGTAGTTTTAAGAATGATGCTATTTCTGATGTTATTTTGCCCCGTGAGTTAATACAGTTTCATGCTCTAAGGGAGCAAGCATTTTTATGATTTACGTGTTACAGAAAAATATGAAGTTCCACTAAGTACGTTTAGAATGAAAAATAGATATGACAATGAATGACAATGAACTCATGCTTGCTCACTCGTTTATTATGACAGTCTCCATAGATGTAAAACATAGAGAATTTCAATTTAAAGTAATAAATAATATTTTGAATTTGAATTATAAGCTATATAAAATGAAACAAATTAGTTCGCCGCTATGTTCTTTTTGTAACTTCGAAAATGAAACTATTCATCATTTCTTTTGGAAATGTGTCATAATACAAGATTTTGGGAGTCAGCTGGAAAAAGAATTGATAATGTTTGATTTCTCGGTTCTTGATGAAAAGACTGTAATGCTTGGTTTATTGAAGAAAGATTGTGTTATGTTCAACCATGTATTATTAATTGCAAAGAAAACAATATATATTAGTAGACTTAACTCGCGTCAGACAAGACGATCGAGGAAGAATACATAGCGCACGTAAAATTGTACCAAAAAATGGTTGAGAAACTGCCCCCCAAAACTTATTTTCACCACTCAGATTCCTTAGGACTTTTGATATATTACAGAGTGGGCCTTCATTAGTAATGTCCATATGCTAGATTTTCTGTTGCAATTTCTTCGAGGTTCATGCCACTCCACTAATAGGTTTGTCTCATCATATATGCGTTCCATGGCCCCTCTGGAATTAAAGGCGCATGCCTGTGAAGACAGATTTCACTTGGATCACAATTATCATTGCTCATCAACCACGAAACTTAAAATATTTTCGGATTTATGAAAAAAGTGAATTTGGCTTTTTGGAAGATTTTTAAAAAAAGCCACCAAAATATCATAATTTGCTTGATCGAAACTAAAACAGACGTGGTGAATAGTGAATTTCTTCTGGTTATCATTATATCTCTGCAAAAAAAAAAAAAAGAAAAAAAAAAAAGAAAAGAAAAAAAATCTTCATTACCACACGGTGGTATTCATGGATTAGCAATGAAAGCTTCAGATAGATTTAAAGGCTTTTATGAGGTCATAGATGAAATATAATCTGAATGGTGTTGGTGTGGCAAAGTCTCAAGCATTAAGCTTATAGACCAATCCTACAACGCAAGAGGGCAGCAGACTGTTCGACACAGTTCGTCATACTGCGATGGGCGCTCCAACTTTTATAGTACACAAGTCAATAGCGCGTTGAGTACATTCGTTCGATTTTTGTCTATTTTGACCAATATATGCAGATTTCTTTTAATATTTGCAATGAGAAATTATCAGGGAAGTTCAGGTCGCAGCTGTGCGGTGCTCAAATGCCACAAGAATTGGAGAAAGTTTAAAAATTGGAAGCTAACTGAGTGCGAAATTCACTCGCTTTTGACTCATGAAGCTTGTTTGTGTGAGAAGCCGTACTCCCTACACAGGTTTCCGTAAGCAATGTCATGTGAAGGAATTCGTCGCCAGTGGGTAAAAACATCAACAGAAAGGACTTTGAAGTCAAGAAACATAATCATTATGTACTTTGGCGTAAAATTTAATGAGTGAAAACATGACTTTGTAAACAGGGTAAGCTTGCCCACCGCAGCAATGGCGTCGCCGATAGAGGGCCAAATAAATAAACCGGAGGTGAAATTGGTCTATAGCGCCGCACCTCTGCATGTGTTTTCAGTTATTCACAGTTGCAAGTGTAAAATGGTTGTAATTTTGTCTATGTCTATTACCACTGTTTGTTCATATCATATTTTTACTATGCCGATTTATGAACCATGCAAAAATAAATAAATAAATAAATAGATAAATAAAAAATAAATAAATAAATAAATAAATAGATGTTACATTATGGATAAGACTAGAATAACCTGAGCGATCATAACTGATATACGATATACATTGCTCGCTCAAGAGGGCTCTAAGTATAATAATGAAGCAGTTTTGATATAAAAAAATGTCTTCATTACAGTACTTAGAGCCCTCTTGAGCAATGTATATCGTATATCAGTAAAGACTGCTCAGGTAATTCTAGTTTTATCCATAATGTAAACAGAATTGCATGACTACACAACCTTACAAGCAAATATGACCTACCTTTTGTGATGATATGAGACTTCAACGCAAGAGATGAGATTAAAAAAGAAAAAGGCTTATCTTTCAAATCAAACATACTGACCAATACCAAGCCTGAACTTGAGTCTCTTGGAGTTTGTATTCAACGTTTTAATGTTGATCATTTTGTGAATAACAATGGTCATAAGTTGTTAGATCTTTGCAAAAGAGTTGCTATTCATACTCTAAATGGAAGAGTTGGTGAGGATTTAGGAATTGGAAAATTGACCTGTGCTGGTTCAAGTGATATTGATTATGCTTTGGCTTCTCCCGAACTTTTTTGTACATATTGATAATTTTTGTGTAGGCGAATTTGATGAATTTTTTTGCTCGATTCGTCGTTCGTGGAAGATAACGTTTTTGTCTGAAATAGTCCCTTTACGACTTTTTCAGACGAAAACGTTATTATCTTCCACGAACGACGAATCGAGCAAAAAAAAAAACAAAAAAAAAAAACAAAAAAAAAACAACAACAACAACAAAAAAACAACAACAAAAACAGTAAGAATAAAATGGGACAATGACAAAAGAAATTCATTTGTCCGCAACATAGACAAGTCGAGCGTAGACAGATTGGGAACATTCTTAGAGTCGTTGGATCCAGAAACAGCATTCCAGTCCGATATTGATGAAGCAACCGCTTACTTGAAGGATATTCATTTCAACGCTGCCGCTGCGTCTAATATGACCGTTGAATTTTCAGGAAATTGTAAGAAAAAATTTAACATTGAACACAAATATTATGCCATGGTTTGACAAAGAATGCATGAAGTATAAAGGGGAATAATACAAGGGTGCGAAATGTTTTTTTTGCGTCATCAAAATGATTTAAATCGTAATGAAATGAAGCGTAAAGGCATTTCATATAAGTACCTCAACAGGATAAAAAAACGAATTAATATCCCGATATAAGAAAGTTGAAAAGTACAAACCCAAAGGATTACTGGAATATGATAAATAAGAAAAAGAAGAATTCTGTGCATTCTAAAAACTTAATGGCGCAAGACTTTTTAGATCATGTCAAAAGTCTAGGAAAGAGTGAAAATCTATCGATTTAAATTTTGATTTTGATTTTGATGTTTACATTAACAGTGATTAAAGAAGATTCTAATGGAGAATTGAATAGATTAAGTAAAGAATCAGAAGTCGTTGAGCAGCGATTAAAAATAATTAATCTCCCGGGATTGGTATGATCGTAAATGAATTATTGAAAAGTAGTTCAAAGAGGTTAGTAACATTAATCACTAAACTATTCAAAACTATCTTTGATAGTGGAATGGTTCCAACGGATTGGGTGAAGTCTCATAAAACCGTTGTACAAAGGCAAAGGCTCCCCAGATTCAGCAGATAATTATAGAGGAATAACATTGTTAAGTTGTGTGGGAAAGCATATCACTGCAGTCTTAAATGAAAGAGTAGTTAATTTCATCGAGTCGTACGATATGTTAGAAGAGCAAGTTTTAGAAGTGGTTATTCGAAGGTTGACCACCTGTTTTCACTGCATGTCATTCTTGATTGGTATCTGAAAAAAAAGGGAAAAGAGTTTATACTGCCTTTGTAGATTACAAAAAGGCATTTGAACTTATGGAGGAAATTGATTAATCATGGGATTAGTGATAAATTACTCAGAGTTATAAGGCAAACATATGATAAATCTAATTCTTGCATCTCATATGAAAAGAAAGGGAGTTTTTCCGGAGTAATATTGGAGTGAAGCAAGGAGAAAATTTATCTCCGATATTATTAGCATTATTCCTACATGACTCTGAAGCATTTCTACATGAAAGATACTCTGGGTTAAGATATTCATCAGCTGCTTTTCTTGATGAGGTTCATTGGATCGAGAAGGCGATATCTTTTTGGAATTATTCAGCTCACTATAGACCAATTTCACCTCCGGTTTATGTATTTGGCCCTCTATCGGCGACGCCATTGCTGCGGTGGGCAAGCGCGCTGACCGCGATTGGCTCTGTGTACAAAATGAATGTAAGATATGAGATATGCCCTAATATTGTTCCATTTACTTTATTCTAGATCAATAAAATAAAGCATGGATACATGGGTACATGAGGTAAGACAATTTCCATATCTGACAGATGAAGGTATGATGTTTTTTTGTACTTTCGATGGTTTTTCAATTTAGTTTTGTCAGTATAAGTTCGATTGCAGCATAGAAACCGTAGTAAACGGGAGCCCTTAATCTTACCCTGTTTACAAAGTCATGTTTTCACTCATTAAATTTTACGCCAAAGTACATAATGATAATGTTTCTTGACTTCAAAGTCCTTTCTGTTGATATTTTTACCCACTGGCGACGGATTCCTACGCATTGCTTACGAAAACCTGTGTAGGGAGTACGGCTTCTCACCGCACAAACAGGCTTCATGAGTCAAAAGCGAGTGAATTTCGCACTCAGCTTCAAATTTTTAAACTTTCTCCAATTCTTGTGGCATTTGAGCACCGCACAGCTGCGACCTGAACCTCCCTGACAATTTCTCATTGCAAATATTAAAAGAAATCTGCATATATTGGCCAAAATAGACAAAAAATCGAACGAATGTACATAACGCGCTATTGACTTGTGTACTATAAAAGTTGGCGCGCCCACCGCAGTATGTCGAACTGTGTCGAACAGTCTGCTGCCCTCTTGCGTTGTGAAATTGGTCTATATGCAGATGATACTATTGTGCTGGCTGAATCTGCCGAAGAGCTACAACTGGCACTTAATGTCTTAGATGAATATTGCCAACTTTGGCATCTAACTGTAAATACATCAAAAACAAACGTAGTTATTTTTTCTTGAGTATAGGTCAGGAAAAGACCTATTTTCCGTTTTGGAAGAGACGAAATCGAGGTTTGTGATGAATATGTTTATTTAAGAATTGCAATACTTTTAAAAAAAGCCGTTAACAAACAGACTGATTTCCCAAGCAAAAAGGGCATTAATTTCAGTGAAAAGTAAAAAAATATCATTGCTCTTGCAAGTTGATATAGAACTTGAATTGTTCGACCATTTGATTTTTAACAATTTTGTTGTATGGAAGCGAAATTTGGGGGTATAGAGAATATATGAGAATATATTTCCGATTGAAACATTTTTTTTAAGATTTCGTAAGGAATTACTTGACGTGCATAGAAGGACCCCAAATTTTATGGTTCATGGCGAAATAGGAAGAACAGAAGCTTGAAAAAAGTGTATCTCAACGCATGCTGATGTTTTGGTATCGGCTTGTTAGCAATGAGACTTCAAAAATATCCAGTATTTTGTATCATTATCAATATTCTTTATTTTTGAGACAAGAAAACTTCTTTGTATGGCCAGGTAAAATAAAGGATCTGTTATATATAAGCTAGGTTTAAGTGATATCTGGAATAATGAAGTGTCAAATTTGAGTATGAATAGTTTATTTAAA
This sequence comes from Echinometra lucunter, assembly GCA_029962745.1. NCBI lineage: Eukaryota > Metazoa > Echinodermata > Echinoidea > Camarodonta > Echinometridae > Echinometra > Echinometra lucunter. The sequence goes on from CM057159.1 coordinate 1,816,806, forward strand.
AAAAATAGTTAAATCAAGGTCAAATCAACTCGAGAATGGCACAGCGATGTTGAAAAAAAAAAAACTTGCACTGTTTAAATTATTGAATTTTCAAACAGTCAAACCATTATGAAAAATACTTTCAAGTATCAAATGATGAAGAAATAAAATCCCTGTGAAAATTTCGTTGTTTGAATCACAAAATACCCATAGTTACGGGAAGACAGAATAACATCCCGAGAAAAGAAAGATTTTGTCATTTTTGTGTAAAAAAAATCAAATTGGAGATGAATTTCATTATCTATATTTTTTGAAGAGCAAAAAAAAAAAAAGAAAAAAGAAGAAAATGGAAACATTATTACTGCAACCCAAATTCATATAAAATGAATCAACTATTCAACAGTAAAAATAAGACTGTCCTTTCAAATTTGGCCAAATTTTTGTGCTTGTATTATAAATCATCTAAAGCATTGAATAATTTACGTTTATTTTCATCACTGATCTTGTGTATTTTTTTTCTCGCTGCAAACATGTGCCATACTTCTATTTGTTTGTATATAACTGACATTATTTCTCATTGTTTATTTGTTTATTTATTTATTTATTTATTTACTTATTTATTCATTCTTTTTCTCCTTTTTTGTTGAATAATTTTGTGTTCTCATTGAACACTTGATTGAATGATTTTTTATATGATATGTATTCTATCCACTCATTGTACTCTGATACCCTTAAAGGGTTTTGAGTTGTCAATAAAACTTTCAAAACTTTCAAACTTTCAAAAAGCTCATATCACTTTACGTTTTCTAAAGCTCATATCACTTTACGTTTTCTTTCTTATTCATTTGTTGGAAGGGCGAGTAAATTGTGCCCTTGCTCCCTTTGGCCACCGTCCAAACATGAACTTGAGCACTGTTCATTTCATACGAAAACTTCCTTCTAGTCAATAATGAAGCATGTGCAGTTTTAACTGTTTTAGGCGTTATTTTTGCAGTGGGAACTTCCTCTCTCGATCCTTGGGCAATTGCAACTCTCTCTTGAAACACTAAAAGCTCACAGTTTTGAAAGCATAAAGAAAATTGGCAATGAAAATGATTAAATATAGTCTCACTTGTTCGCTTTGCATAAAAAGATACACTTGTGACATCATGTGATATTCCATTCCTGATTTCAGGTGAATTTTAAAGTGTAATCATAATGAAAGGAGCGCAATAATAGTTGGCACCCTGCCTTTGAGGACCCCTACACACCAATCGCTTCAAGCACAACGACCACAGCACTTCGTTATGCTTGTCCGTAAATATACAGTATGTTATAAAAAGGCCTATTAGTGTTGATTATGAAGGAATCATTCTTCAATTTGAAAAGTAATTGTATATTATGAAAATATAACTATTTCTCTACCAGTCAGCGAAGACCCCGTCTGATTCGGTCCAGAAGTCACAAATGAATGGAGATTTTTGTTTAACAATGTCATAAGTCCCTACCTTCCAAGTTTGGACACTCAAATCACTATGAGAAATCACATTCTTTTTCGAATGGTTTGCAAAGGAAATCGGCCTTTGGTTTTTAATCATGCTATGGTTGTGATGGCAACAGTTGATTTATTATCGTAGTTATCATCATTCTTGATGTTGTTGTTGTTGTTACTGCTGTTGTCGTTGCAAATGAAGGGAAGTGGATATGTTTTTTTTCCAAAACGAAATAAATCGTGAATGAGAAACGATGAGCAGTTTTCAGAGTTTTTAAGATGGTGGTCATTGGTAAATTAAAATTCAGTGATTACAAAAAAATAAAAATAAAACAAAAATTGTCAGACTATTCAATAAGTCCCTTGTCTTTTGATCTTTTAAGGGATTTACATAATATGGAAAAAAATTGAAGTAGTATGCATAAATTTGAATAATTAAAAAAGGCTCCTGTGAACAAGATATTTTCATTCTCTGGTTGTCAAGGAAATCCACTTGTTAAAAGATGAAGTAAAGTGACTAATGACGTGTTTTTACTAAACTCCCTAATCCATTGGACTACATCAAGAATAATTAACTATGATGATACACAGCTGCAATAACAATTATAGGAAATCAAAACAAAACAGCTATTTCCTTTTGGCAACCATTCAAAAAGATTTTCCATTTTGCTTTGAATTCTTCATCTGTCCAAACTTGGACGTGAAGGACTTATGACGTCTCAGTGTTTCAAAAATCCGCATTTCCTTGTGATTACTGGACTGAATCAGACAGGGACTTCACTGACTAGTAGAGGAATACTTGTATAGGCCAACAGGACATACTGTAGAGCTCATAAATAGAACTCTCTCATTGGTGCAGAAACTGTGCATGTGATCCACGTCGACGTTGTTGGGATTTTACTTCGCTGACCAACCCCGAGCCTCTTATTTGTTTGATATTCGACTTGAGGAAAACTCTTCATAGCATCTTGGTTTTGCTGGTATCTTGCTAATGACCAGTCAAAAAATCTGACGATCACATTCTAAGTCTCTAAGATTAAAAATTAATCTAAGATTGTGATTAGGGAAAAATCCCAATGAGATTAGGAAATTATAATCCATAACGGTAATTTCTTGGATTTGTCCCTGATTTAAGGCAAAACATTTAGAGTGGTGAACAGTTTTTGAGGGTCTCTAGCAAAACTGAAGGGGCCCTATACATAAACTTTTGGTATCAGCTTCGTTATCGACCATGGATTCATATTGTGGCGAAACCGACCCCCTTATCAACTGTGGAACATTGAGTGTTGATCACACTGTTCGAACACAAGAGAAGCGAAGTTCTAAAGTCGCTGACGATGGCGATAATGGCTTGCCATTCGCTGTCTCTTTCGCCTTGGTTGTGGTCGGCATGTGGAAACCCTCCCCTCATCCCGAGTTGACATCGCCAGAAGACGACCACAGACGACGAAAGCGCGACAAGGATGCTGACATAGGAGTGGAGTCATCCAACATCAGCGAAACGATCTCGAATAAGGTTATGATTGATGAGGATGACATGAGCGATACAGACTGTATCGCCTTGAAGTTTGAGCCTTCCAGTAAAAAGGAAAACTCTAAGGGTAAGTTATTGGTGCTTTGTCTTTTTTTCAAAAATGATGCACTGTTATTTTATTCTCATATTTTCCTCATAGATTGTATCAGACAGCGGTCCGTAATCTGAGTGGGGAAGAAACTTTACTCAAACCCCAATACGGACTTCCATCCCCTAACGCTTACCATTTTATTTATTTATTTTTTTTTGGGGGGGGGGCGGGAGGGGATATTTTTTGTTGTTGTCAAGATTGTGTGTGCTATCAAATAATTGTTGAGAATTAAAGTAAAGTCACTAGCAAGGATTTTTTCAAGAATTGTATAGCGCTTCGCGACAGAATCACGTGATTATGTTCGAGAAGAACAACACATGAAGTTATAATTTGAAAAATCAGGGTTTTTTGTTCGAAACAAACAGCTGACATTTTTGATCGTGAATAACTCAAAGTTACAATTTGTGACAGGAAAGGCTTTTACATTTTATAGTTGAACGATGTGAAATTCATTTGGAATAAGGTTTGTGAAAATTTCCTTCATAGATATTCTGGAAATAATGCTTTAAATTTTCAATCAGGTTCTTTCCTTTTGAAAAATCAATGCCATAAAATAGGTTTGTGTCGGTAATTAATTTAGAACATAAATGTCCTGTAGGTTAAGCCCACCGCGCACTATAAGATCCGACTGCGACCAGATTTTGGAACAAATGGCATTTTGCATGAAATATGAAAGTTTAGACAAATCAAATTACCTTATTTGAAGTTCGGAATAATAACAGGAATACTAAAATCGAAATTCTGGTTAAGCCATATCGGAGTAAAGGCCAAATCGGTTTCAAATCGTAGCTGATCGCAAGATTGCTTTGACGTCACTACGACTCGGAATTGAGTTCGCTTTTATTCCTAACGGGAGGCTCGCAATAGCCCGAAATTTCGATTGTAGTATTCATACGATTATTCGGAACTTTGAGCATTGAGATTTTACATGTTTGAATTTTCATATCAAATGCTAAAACAAATTTTTCCAAAGTCGGATCGCAGACGGACTGAGTAGTGTGCAGTGGGCTTTAAATATCTAGAGGCTCCTTTTTCAACACAGAGTCGTGAATCATCCATGATACAACATAGCAAAATGTTGGGAGAATGACAGCTACGTTGCACATGTCTTGCTGAATTTATTAGTGACACACACACGACCACACGCACACATATATTTTGTGCCATATATTTTCAAAAATTAATAATCTAGATATTTAGAGCATTATTTCAATAATATTGAATTTAAGAAATGTTATGAATATGGGTATCGATTTGTGTTCGTTGTTGGGGGGAATGATTGATGCCAAATATCCTCGCCGAGCATGGCGAGGGAGTAAAGCGACCAAGCGGGGAAAGGGTGTGGGCTTCAAACGTGAACGGGATCGACTAACATGACTAAGCGAAGTCTATTATTTTAAGTCTAATCTACCGTCCCTCCAATTGTCCCTTCCCTACCGTCCCTCCAACAAGAAATTGTTTTCAAACAGTCTCACAGAGGTAGATTTACTCTTGAATGGAATGTTAAGGGACCTCTGTTCTTTTTTTGAGTTGACAATTCTTTTTTAGTATGAACCTACCTGTTTCTTATTTGCGAGCAAGCCAAAAATTCCAAGTTCTTGCTACAGAAATATTATTTTGTCATGAAAATACACTCTAGGCCTGTGGGATTATTTGAATGGTGTATTTGGCAACCTTGCTGCATAATATAACTATTCTAGCACCTCGGTCCAATTGTTTACTGTCTAAACCGCGTAGGAAAAACACACTCTTTTGACGATAAAGTTATATTTCGTCTTCCCATAGAATTCGAGGATACCTCGACACCTATAGCTCCAAAAATATTGATATTTGGACATGTTGCTGAGGAAATGAGACTGCATGCTTGCTGCTCGAAAATCATCACGTTTAAGGCCACTCTGTGTAAATATTCGAGAATAAATGAATGAATGAATGAATAAATAAATAAATAAATAAATAAATAAATAAATAAATAAATAAATGGAACTATAACCGGCATTGGTTGAGAAACTTAAAATGCGAGCGAGCGCTTCCAGATTTTTCTTTTTCCTTTTTCTTTCTTTCTTTTACTTTGTTTCATTAGGGGATTACCAGGGGACCACGTCATTTTTTGATGTTGATTTTTTTTGAGGGGGGGGGGGGATGATAATACAGGCCAGCCTCCACCCCCCCAAATTGGGTAAATATTCCCTTATTCTTCCGGGATCGACACCCATTGTTAGAAAACTTAATCTACATAAATTTTACATATTTAACTTTAGAAACCCTTTAAAAGCCCCAGTCTAATTGTTATATGTTAATAGTTATACCGATCAAAAGTGTTAACTTAATCTACATAAATTTTACATCTTTAACTTTGAAAACCCTTTAAAAGCCCCAGTCTAATAGTTATACTGATCAAAAGTGTTAAAGGATATTTTTAACGTCTAATACAGATCCCGATCGGTTTGTCACGGACAGACATTTAACACATTTTGAAAGTTTAAAGGCCTGTAAAAATTCATAAAATAATGATATCTGTCTTGTATACCTGCCAAACCATCGATTTAGGTGGTAGACTACTGCTACTACCTACCGATTTACCGAATTTATACCTCTTTTCTGTAGAATCTACCTCTTTTTGATAATTTAATGAATCGCCCGTATATCTTAATGCCATTATTTTGCAATTTATCACACTGCTACCGCACTTGAAAGGGTTAATCGTCTTGTTTCTGCATTGTCACGTTTGAAGTACCCAAAGATCATCTGATATT